>CM044009.1:5975910-6133410 GCA_024085815.1 Flaveria linearis
TTTTGTTACCAGTCTAACAAACCTGGCAATCTGAGCTTCCAACTCTTCACCAACAATATGATTGAACATGTTGAATTCTTGATTCAACATATCCTTTTTGCTTTCCCTCATATCTTTGTTTCCCATAATCTGAGTTTCCAGAGCATCCCATAACACCTTAGCACCTCTGAACTCTTTGAACTTTTGAGAAATCTCAGTAGTCAATGCCATAGTGATGGCAGCATAAGCTTTATCATTCAGTTCCAACCTCTTTTTGTCATCCTCATCCCATAGATGTTCTGGTTTCTTGACCAGCTCCCCTTGGTCATTCTTATACATGGGAATGTACGGACCATACTGAATAGACCTCCACATCTTAGGTTCTGTGTAGATAACATGATTCTCAAATCGGTAAGCCCAGTCTGCATAGTCGTCTTCACAGAGAAGTCTCGGTGGCTTGTTACCAGTACCAATTTCCGTGTCTAGATGAAGTGAAGCAGTAAGGTACTTTAGATTCGGAGTTGTTGAAGCCATATTGATCAGAACGTCAAAAATCAGAAATTTCGTGCGAGAGAGATTATGTGCGAAAACTGTTTTCGCGCGAGAATAGATTTTCGGGCGAAAATTCGATTACCTTTTCACGCGAAATCGCGTAAAAAGTGAAATACCTTTTTGTGCAGAAATCGCGCAAAAGTGAACTAACTTTTTGTGCGAAAACTGTTACTTTTCACGCGAAATCTGATACTTTTGCACGCGAAAACTCCCAGTTCAAGCGAAAATCTTCCAATTTCATGCAGAAACAAATCTCCAAATCATTGAGTATGTCTGATTATACTGATTATACTAATTTTGATCCAATTTTAATTAATTTAGTTCAATTTTAAGCTTAATTATGTTTAAAATCAACCAAAGTCCACTAATTCAGTCCAAATCAGTCTAAATTCTCAAGATTCGAGCAGCATAACATCATCATATCTGAATCTCAAGAAATCAATGATGAATATCTTTAAAATGAGTAGAAAACAATCCAAATCTTCTCCAAATCATGGTTTTAGAGCCTAAAGCTCTGATACCAATTGTAATACCTTGAAATCTCCCAGAAAAACAATAAACACACGATCTCAATCTTGTGAATGCGGAATGTAAACAAAATTGGAGTTAAAGAAGATTGAATTGATCACAAAATCATTCGTTGATTGAATAACACAACCTATGAAAGGTCTTGTGCGATTTCGCACAGTACAGATCTGAAAAATAAACAAAAGCTCTATTACAAGACGAAAACTAAGCTATTTATACAAAGCACTAAGGTTCTCGCGCGACAAGGTTTTCGCGTGGATCATTCTATCGCGTGGCTAAGACTTTCGCGTGGAGGCTTCTTCTCGCGTGGAATCATCTTCTCGTGTGACAGCTTCATCTCGCGTGGAATCGGCTTTCACACATGCTGTTTTGTTTAGACTTCGTCTTTATTTGGTCTTCAAATGTTTTACCGAGCCTTGATTAGTCTTCTACATGGAGTTACAACAAAGAGGACAGTCGACCATAAGGAATCTTGGTGGTGGAACGAAAATGTACAGGAGAAGATACGAATTAAACAACAAAGTTTCCGAGAGCTTATACGCTGTAACAATGAGGAAGAACGCCCGGAGCTAAAAGATAAATACAAGGAGGCTAAGAGAGAGGCGAAGAAATCGGTGTCAGAGGCAAAGAACGCAGCGTATGAGATGATGTATAAACGACTAGAGACGAAAGAAGGAGAGCATGACATGTTTAAGTTAGCCAAGGCAAGAGACAGCAGAAGACAAGACCTGAGAATTGTGAAGTTTATAAAGGCTGCGGATGGAAAAGTTTTGGTGAACTACAAGGACATCAAGGGGAGATGGAAAACTTACTTCGATAACCTTTACAACATAAAGAACCCAAATCAACAAGCTGAGATAGATAATACAACCCAAACAACACAACAAAACAATTGCTATTGTAGAAGCATCACAGTAGACGAAGTTACGAGAGCTATGAAGAAAATGGGAAGGGCTAAAGCGGCGGGGCCAGACAACATACCGATTGAAGTGTGGAAATGCCTGGGAGATGAGGGGCTCAAATGGCTAACAGATTTATTCAACACTATCTTTACGACAGGGAAGATGCCGGACCAGTGGAGAACCAGTGTCATAGTCCCCATATATAAGAAAAAAAGAGATGTACAAAGTTGCGAAAATTACAGGGGAATAAAGCTATTGAGTCACACGATGAAATTATGGGAAAGTGTTATTGACACGAGAATTAGACGAGAAACTCAGATAGCGTCAAACCAATTTGGATTTATGCCAGGACACTCTACGACAGAAGCAATACACGCCATAAGGAGGATAATGGAGAAATACAGAGAAAAGAAAAGGGACCTCCATATGGTATTCATCGACCTAGAAAAGGCCTATGACAGCATTCCGCGTCAACTAATTTGGGAAAGTCTACGACTTAGAAGGGTACCAGAGAGGTATATCAAAATATGATGGGGCAAAAACGTGTGTGCGAGCCCTGATCGGAGACACAGACTCATTCACAGTGGAAGTGGGACTCCACCAAGGATCGGCACTGAGCCCATTTCTCTTCACAGTAGTGTTGGATGAGATGACCAAGTCTATACAGCAGCCAGCTCCGTGGCGCATGCTCTTTGCGGATAATATTGTCTTAATATCGGAATCTAAAAGGGTGATTAACGACAAGCTAGAATAGTGGAGAGCGGCACTAGAGCGCAAAGGTTTAAGGATAAGTCGCTCTAAGACAGAATACATGCATTGTAACTTTAGTGGCGAGGCGGAAGAGGACACCCAAATCAGTATTCAGGGTATGGCGGTCCCACAAACGTCTAGGTTCAAATATCTGGGCTCGTACTTGCAGGAGGACGGAGAGATACACAGCGATGTAGCGCACCGTGTTCAAGCAGGATGGTGCAAGTGGAGAGCAGCATCAGGGATCCTATGTGATAAGAGGTTTCCAGCAAAACTAAAGGGAAAGCTATATCGAGTGGCAGTACGTCCAGCTATGTTATATGGAACAGACTGCTAGGCCATAAAGAAATCGCACGAGAAACAAATAGAGGTAGCGGAAATGCGGATGCTGAGGTGGATGTGCGGTCACACAAGACTTGATCGGATAAGAAACGAAGTGTTTCGACAGAAGCTAGAAGTGGCCTGTATCGCAGATAAAATACGAGAGGGAAGATTAAGATGGTTTGGGCATGTCAAGAGGAGACCAATGGAGGCACCAGTTAGAACAGTAGAGAACATCACCTTAGAGGGTAGGAGGAGTAGAGGAAGACCTAAATTGACTTGGGATGAGGTAATTAGGCGAGATATGATACACTTGCACCTCTCTGAGCACATGATCGAGGATAGGACTGAGTGGAGTCGTAGAATTAAAATTAAGGACTTCTAGTTCGACCTATAGGCAGGAAGGGTATTTGAAGTCTGGTTGCGGGGCCTGATGTCTAAGTAGCCCTTATCTGCCCTTTAACGGTTATTCTACAAGCACCTAGGATATATGTATGCTATGTCTTGTATGATTTATTGTGTACTGTAGGCTATGTGTTGTATGATCTATTGTATGATGTCTTGCTATCGATATGGCTTTTTGTATACTGTATGCTAGTGTTGTATGATTTATTGTATGTTGTTTTGCTATCAGTATGGTTTTTGCTATCGAGTCGGGGGTCTCTTTGGAAGCGGTCTCTCTACCTAACAAGATAGAGGAAAGACTCGCCTACACCTACCCTCCCCAGACCCTGCTCTTGAGTGGGATATACTGGGTTTGTTTGTTTGTTTGTTTGTTTGTTTATTGCGACAAAAATGTTTTTGTTGCAAATACCGACGTTGCAAATACCGACGAGGTTGCAACAAATTTGCAACAAAATGGAAAAGCTCACAATTAGCAACTAGTTTGTGATAGAGTTGCAACAAAAAAGAATTTTGACACAAATTTGTCACAAAAATTAAGCGGGAAATTAAATTCTTATCCCAAATTATGACAAGTTTACGAGAAAGTGGCGAGAAGACGTAAAACTCAAGCGTGAACCTAAATGTTGTCGTAAACTTATTGCAAGTTGCGATAAAATTGTGACAAAAATTTAAAGGCTAAATATTACATCTCAAAAATTAATATTATATGTTTTAAAATTATATTTCTAAACGGGAACCTAAATGTTGTTGCAAATTTGTCTTAAGTTGCTATAAATTTGTGACAAAAATTTAAACCCATAAGGTAAAATATAGTGTCACAAAAATTTAAATACTATATATTTCAATTTATATTATTAGTAATTATAAAATAAATATTAGTTTATTATAATCTTATTAATAATAAAGAAATATAGTTTTCTGAATAGTATTTTCTTGATCATAATAACAAACTTAAATACTATTTTGTTTTGATAATATTAATAATAAATGAGATGAAATTTAGTTTTTTTTAAAACGAGTTTGCTTTTTATGATATTAATTGGAATTAATACAATTAATTATTATTTTTTCATGTAATGTTTTGTTTTATTATAATATATATTTATATTTTAGTTATACGTACATGTGTATGCACATATGCATGTATATGGTGGAGGATTATTGTTAATGTTAGTCAATGAGATCAAACAAGTTCCGTTAAGGTCAAGAGTGTTAATGATGAGCAAATACAAGAAATTAAAGCCAATAGTACTCGATAATTATTAATTAGGATTAGCTACGTGTGTTACTTTTAATATGAGTTAATGATTGTAAACATATGTCTATTAGAGATAACTGAAGTCATGAAGTTATTGTTATCGAGCATAAGGTTCATATTGGTCAATTAGGGTCTAATAGTATTTATTAATGTGCATATGTGTATGTGTATGTATTTATAAGTGATTTTAGGTGTCTATGTATATATGTGGATTTATGTATCTATACATGCATGCATACATGTGTATAATAATTGTATTTAAGCATGTAAACAGTGTGTATCTGTATATATGTATGCATAACATTACAGTTATTTTTAAGTACTAACATATCATATCATATCATATATTGTGTATCCGAATTACGCATGTGTTTAGCACGTACAATTTTGATAAGTAAAGGTATTTAATGTATAATTAGGACATCAAAAAGATAAAGCCGAAAAAATAACATTTAGAACAAAAAAATGTTAAAAATATATATTTGTTGTAAAATTGTCGCAAATTTGCGACAAGTTAGCAACAAAAACTTCAATATTGTTGCAAATTTGTCTCTAATTGCGACAAAGTCCAGCTATGGTAAGATTTTATTTTTATTTTCTTAAAAGGATTAGTAGAAAAATTATTTTTTATTGAAAAACCTCTTTTTAATTCACAAAGCCCAGATTAGCCATTCCTCCATCGATGAAACGAGGGTTTTCAAAAAACCTTCGTTGAGTACACACCACCGAGTAAACACCGCCGCTCTTTCTTTAGTATCCTCCGACGACCGTCATCGTCGATTAAAAACCTTAGATCTGCCATTGTCTCCTCCGACGCAACATTGAAAGGTCGAATCGCCTTTAGAATCGACGCTTCTGTTTTTCAACTAAAGGGGCAACATTATCTTATTATGCCTTGATTTGTATAAATTAAGAAGTTATGTATTTGGCTCTTATTTTAATTTATAAAGATATCATCTTCAGTGTGGTTGCCGGATTCTTTGCTGGAGTTATTCATGGCGATTTGCTTCTTTGACCATTATAGTGGAAGAAGATTTTCAAAACTAAGTATCTGATTGTTGGATCTCTTGCTATTTAAATAGGTTTGTGTGTATATAAATAGTTGATTGTTTGAATCTATAAGATATTATGCTTGAGATTGCAAATTATGTGTGTAATTTCATGAGTTATGTGTTTGATTTGATGACTTTGTTCTTTGATTTTGGTTTAAATGTTGTGGTTATGACATTTGTTGTTTGCTGTTGTTCTTGGATTTGTATGTTGTGGTTATGAGGTATTTCTTGTTTATAATGAAATGAAATAAAAGTCATCAGCTAAAGTTTATGCAAAGGATTTTAGTCTAAATTTTCTAGTTGGAAGATTTGATGGTTTATTAATAATAGGACTTTTCTGAGTTCTGTAGAATGCATCATGTGGTTCAAAGGAAGCCTTCAAATGCTCATGGACTCCATGGAATTTAGTGATTAGAGTGTTATCATAACATATATCATAACATATATAATATCATGTGCCTGCACACGAATGTAAAGCTAGGAAGCATCTTCAGTAAAACCTAACATATATCATAATATATATCATAAAACAATTATCAAAGATTCATTATTAGTAGTATGTTTTTGTGTTAGTTCAGTTTATTAATTTCTAACCAGTATGTTAAACATTTGTTATTACTATTGCATCTATGTGTTAGTTCATTTTATTAATCTCTACCCATTGTGGTTTTTTAATAGTAATGTTGATTGTTGGCTAGATAAAGTTGAGTTAGTGATGACCTGAGGTCATGCAAAAAACTAATTAACATAGGTAGTTAGGGCAAGTTAGGTATCGTATCCACGGGAAGCATGTGGTTAGTGTTATAAGATTCATTTGATTATTTAACTAACTTAATAATTAAAACTAAACTATTGTCATTTTGACCGTACTAGATAAAAATGATCACTTTAATAAACAAAACAAAAAATTGGACTTGTTTTAGAACTATTAAGATGAAAAGGATCACAACCGGGTTTCAGGAATATAATTGAATACACGGCTTATGTTTTACCTAATCTTGAAGTTACATACACATAACTTGTTTATCACATATATCGAAAGGTAACTACAAACTTGATAACCGATTATGTAAATTACCTAGTAAACTAACTAATGCCACAATTTAAAAACTTTATTTGTAATAACCAATTAATGATAATTCCCTAATTATTACTCAATGGTTAACAATATAAATCTGATAACTATATAAACAATAATCAAATTCACTAACAAGAATCTTTAATCAACACATGATTCAAAACACATAAACTAAGTAAAGTTGTTAAACAATCAAAGTTTATGTCTTGACTCGGTAAAAACAGAAGCATGCATAATCCAATCACAAACCGTCCACCCGGAGATGATCACGGATAGTTTAGCCTTGCATCTTCGTCAAAATCTCTTCAATCTTCACTTTGTGCATATGAATCCTTGATCACTTGATGATTAGAGAGAGTTTCAATGGCTAAAAAATAGCCCAAACATTCGCTCTTGGAGTTGGAGGCAGAAGTCTCTTCGAAACCCTAATGTTAGGGATTAAATAGGTTTTAAAATTTGAAACAATCATCAAAATATTGTATTAGACCGTAACTTACGGCCTATAGGCCGTAGGTTACGACCTACCTTCAACCAGACGGCCAAACCTCCTGTCTTACAGGGTTTATAGACGGACTCAGCACAGGGCCGTAAGTTACGGCCTCAGGCCGTAACTTATGGCCTCCCTGCACTTTGTAAATTTTTCTTCATTTTCAGCACCTTTCAAGCCTTAGTCTTGTTATCCTTTGTATCCTTCTCAAATAGTGCTCGTTAAGCTTCATTCAACTTATATTTCAAACACGTAACAAAGTAATACCATTTGATACATACAGTAATATAAAAAACGCAATATTAACTATGATATGTGCATGCATATTAACCAATTATCACATCCCCACACTTACTCTTTTGTTTGGCCTCAAACAAACTCTCTTGTAACACTTCAACACTAATCACTCAAATACGTTAATAATTCTTAACCTTGTATGAGTTAAGGTCCCAAGGCATACATGGCTTTAAGATTTATATCATTTAAGATTGACAACCCAACAAGTAACTGCCTGTTTGAAAACTTAGGATCACCTAACCCAGCATAACTTACCCTCGGCTTCCAACACACATGCATTCACATCTATCGTAATTATCACTCCTCTCGGGTTGATTTGTGGACTAGTAATTATATACTAGTATATCTGGAACACTCGAACCAATAATGTACATTATTATTATAAGCTCGTATAACAATCACATCTCCGTCAACTAACACAGTACAACCAAATCAAGAGGTATTTCACGGGTTGTAATGTTAGGCTAAGTTTAAGGTTGTGTAAAAGGATTTAAAGTGGCTAGTGGTGAATAAAATCCAATCTAGACATACTAAATCCAAAAACTACACCTACTATTATAAACTTGGATCACATTGCCTCAGGCCGTAACTTATGGCCTCCCTACCACTTTGTACATTTTTCTTCATGTTCAGCACCATTCAAGCCTTAGTCTTGTTATCCTTTGTATCCTTCTCAAATAATGCTCGTTAAGATTCATTCAACCTAAATTTCAAACATGTAACAAAGTAATACCATTCGATACATAAAGTAATATAAAAACGCAATATTAGCTACGATATGAGCATGCATATTAACCAATTATCAGTTAGACTTCTACTTTATTATATAAAGATATTAATGTAAAATTTTGTTTATATGTTGTTCATGTATGTATATATGTTTGAGTTTAGGCTCAACTTAATTATGTTTGTGTGTACGTGTACGTAGATCCGACAACAAATACGTGACGAGATGCAAGTTAATGAGATGAGAAGAAACATGCGCGAGAGATGTAACAACAAATGCTAGAGGAGAAAATGCGGGAGGAGATTTGACAACAAATGACCTCTTTTTTAAACAATTTAGTAATAATTCCGGTGATCATTCTCCTCACAGTTTAGTTTCATTTAATTATTGTATTGTTCTTGAATTATGTAAACAATATTTCTTTGGCTTTATGTAATTGGATTTAGATTATGGTTGAATGGTTAATTTGAATTTTATTAGTCACAAATAGGTTTAAAAAACTAGATTATTTCATATTTTAAAATTAATTTTTTGTTAATACCATGTTTTATTGGCAGTTTGTTGCAAAGTAAAATAATATAAGTTGTCACAACTTTGTGCAAAAATAAAAAGTAAATAATAAATAATATTTAAATATATTTGACACAAATTTGTTGTAAATATTTGACAGAAAATTGATGGTATCCTGCCGTAAAAGAGTTGTCGCATATCTGTTACAACCTGTTGTCGGAAAGTTGTCGCAAAATGCTGTCAGAATATTGTTGGTATCATGTCGCAAAGTGCTTGTCGTAAACTTGTCGTAAAACTTGTTAGTAAGTTGTTGCAAAATATTTGCAACAAGGGTTTTTGCGACAGCTTAGTTTCCGACGCAAAGTTATCGCAAAACACGTTTTGTGACAAATTTGCAACAACCTTGCTTATCGCATTTTTTATTTTTTTCTAGTATTGTCTTGTGTCTAATCCAAAATACACCAGGCACCGTAAGTATATTTTAATATAACTAACCAAGTCATTATTTGATGAAACAACACCATGTTCATCATGAAGGTGAGAAAGTCTACATGTGTGGCTTCTAAAAAATTTGGCAAAAAGTATGTTGCATCTCGTTTTTTCCGGTAGGTGACCTAGGTTGGATTTACACATCCTAATGTTAGAACATAATCTAAGCAAACACAATGAAAGACAATACAAGAAATTAACCTTTAAAACTTTACCTTTGTTCCAAAACATACATTTCTAACATAATCAGAGTTACTTTTTGAATGCTAAAAGTTTACTTGGGTTATTGAATTTTAATAATCTCAATTTTCATTTATGCGTCGGAATTAATACCAACTCAAAAAATGTTTACCACCACTTCTAACTTGGAACTTATTTTCCTCTAATGATCCCTTACTAACCGAGAGTTAACCATCGTTAGTTCTTTTTGATGAAATGGGGCTAACTTTGGGCCATTTTTGAACTCCGACACCGCCTAGTCTTAATTAGGTTCGTTTTCCATTGTCTAGCCACAATCATCACCTGAAATCTACCTCCAACGAGTTCGGTGGTTCAAATCAGAAGGTGAAGATTGACGGGTTTTTGGGTGCGGAAGTTTTAAATTAACGAACCTGATTATAGATTTCAACTTTTCGTTTTGTGTTTTGGCAACAAAAACAGACCACGTCACCAAAACTAACAGGGTTAACTCTCGGTTAGTAAGTGATCGTTGAAGTAAAATAAACTCAAAGTTGTAAGTATCTGTAAACATTTATTGAGTTGGGATTAATACCGGCCAATAAATAAAAATTAAAATTACTAAAATCAAATAGCCGTAAGAATAATCACATGATGTCCTACTATTTCATTGTTCCTGAATAATTAGAGTTCTCTTAACTGCTAGTGAGTCATGTTTTAAACTATGTTAGAACATGTAGATTTCGCTAGTGAGTCTGTTTTAAACTGTGTTTTAAAACCTTTTAAGTTTCACCTTAAAAAAATTGTCATGAGAATCTCGATTATCACTTCTCAACAAATGCTCAAAACTTCACACTTCTATATTGACTTTTGAATCCTCTTGTCTTTCGTCACTTTGCCACAAAGTATAATGCTTACAATTCGAATATTCAGTGAATTGTTAAATACTAAGTTCATGTAAATTCGTTTATGTTAGTTTATTTAATAAATGCACGAAGACGAAAACCAATTTTATTTATTTAAAGAACAAACATTGTAAGGCCCCGTTCCCGGAACGCTTACAGTTGGTCGTTCATAGCGTAAAACATTTAAAACACATCATTTTGCAGCGGAATTTAAACTTTTCATTAATAATTAAAACTCGTGTCGAGTATGATATCATTCCAATTACACTTCAAAAATTGTGTTAATACAATTATATTCCCAATATAGATGCCAGACTTGAACTATCCTACTAGCTCCCACGTCCATGCATGCATCTTCTCAGCATCATCGATTACCTGCCAACTATTATGAATACAAAATCAGCGACGCTAAGTGAGTTCTACTTTAATAATAAAATACTTTTTCATACATTTCAAAACTTTACATTTAGTGCGTGATCATTCATCATTACATACATATCATCATATTCATTTATTATCATTCGTTTCGTTCATTATTACATTTCAAACTTTTATAGTTATCTTTCACTTTCATCTAGACCAATGTCGTATGCTATAACCCAAACATTATGCACGAAACTGGTACTGGCCGAAGTCTATAAATAGACCCTTAACATTGTGCACGAAGCTGACTCTAGTATCGGGGTAAGCGATGATATCGGTTTGTCAAGCCTAATCAAAAACAATTTATAAGGTTCCAAACTCACCTAAGATAGCTAGGGTAAGTCGGGTCGATCCACAGGGAATATGTGGAAAGTGTAGTTTAAATCCAAAAGTTTGGAGCTTGATTATAAAAACTTAATTAGAATAACTAATTGCGAAAAGTAATAAACTTTATGAGTAATTGAATTGCAAACAATAATGTGAAAAGGTAATCCTCTCCGGATTCAGGTTTACAACTTAGATTTGCTTTGATAGTTAAAAACGGTTACATAGATATAACCGGGTTGATTTGATTAAAGACAATAGATTGAATGAGACCGTTGTTAAAGAACTACTCGAATCATATCCTACTTTTGTATTACCCAATCCCATCCAAAATTGACGTTTACAGATGAAAAGAAATCTAAAACAATCAACACCAGAACAATTGAATTGAAGGCAACACACGTATTTTAGAATCTCTAAACAATAAATAATGTTACTAGGCTTAACTTGTCGTGTTCAAACATTAACTCAACCAAAAACCATCAAGGACAAGTCATAGTGTAAACCCTAATCACCCGAAGAAGATCACGGGTGGATTAGCCGGACATAGCAACGAAAAACAAATCAAAATCAAAAGTAAACATCGTATCTAATGTTAAAGAATCAACCGAATAATTAGAAACACTTGGAAAGCCTTAAAATCACCTTTGGGAAGCCTTGGGACGAATCTAACACTTGGGGACGACTTAGAATGAAAGATATCCTCAAAACCCTAATTTTTTCGTCTTTTAAATGAGTTCAGCACGCGTGGCCACCGTAAGTCATATTTCCACCGTAAGTTACGGTGGAGGCCTTTTGCTGCACTTTTTCATCAACCACCGTAAGTCATTTTTCCGCCGTAACTTATGGTGGACTGATTTTTCAATTCTTGTTTTCTTCATATCTTCTTCGTTCAAACTCCGTTTTCCTCCACGTTTGTGGCCACGTTCTTGTAATTAAATCTCCTTTCATCTCATCTATCATGGTCTTCACTTATCATCCTTATGCATTCTTCAAAACCCCTCAAATGATTGTGTTTAACCTACAAAACATCAAATCATCGTAGTTAACTTATTTAACACAATCTCTTACACTTAACCACATTAAATGCATTAAAGTTAACCAATTAACCATGATAAACCTCATTCCAAACCCCGTACATCAAGCGACGAGGGTCCCGTTTCGTATGTATTAGTCAAGCACAAAGATTGACCCCTGTGTGCATCCTCATCGGTTACCTAAACCGCAACAGTTGAGCTAACAACCCAATGGTTGTGAACCTCCCTTCAATTGCTTGCAAGACTTCCATTCATCTATTAGGTTTCACTTTTTATTATCATTAACATTCACTTCATTACATAATACTTATTTTTAATTAGTATATATCACACCAAGTAAGAAACATCGTGAAACCCCCCCTATTTAGAACGAATTCACCCATAGTACATACATTCACATTCTTATCAATAAATATATAACAAACAATAATATCCGACCCTCCGCGGGGCAGCTGGGGTTCAAGGGCGGTAGCCCCTGACAGTAGGGTTCTAAGGGCAGCAGCCCCTAGTGGGGTCCAAGGGGCAACATCTCTGGCTGAGGCCGGGCTCTGTAAAAACCTCTTGAAACCTGGTTTGAAGCATTTATATAGCACAATTTGTTATAGAAAATTCTATCCTCCATTTAAAACATCTTGAAATCTTTGCCATAAAAAACGTATATTTAGTATGCATAACAACCTCAAAACATCGAAAAACTTGTAAATAGGGGATCTAGAACTCACATGGTCTCTTTAAATAACTTCATCTAATGTAGGCTCACGGTACACAGTCTTCATATAAGTTGACATGCAAACAGGACATTTTCTACACAGTTTCGCGCACAGTTTCGCTGCCAATTTAACTGCCAATTTCGCATGGCAGTTTCGCATGGCAGTTTCGCCCAACTTTCGTTAGAATTCCATAGCTGTGAAATTACTAGCGAAACTATAGTTTCACCAGCGAAACTATAGTTTCGCTAGAAGAATCCACAGTTTCGTTGAAAAAACTGTTAGTTTCGCTAGACGCATAAAAATGACGTTCCATCCCGTTGTTAACCCAAAACTTCAACTTTTTACATACAAATCCTTCATTTTTCATCCAGAAACTTATATCTAAGCTTTTTATATGATTTCACCCATAAAAACATGACTTTTGTATATTTTTTCCACTTTTCAAACCCTAAAACCCTAGAATCCGGGTATGATCTAAAGAGATGTTTGGATGAAGATTCTCTCTACACTCTCTTTAGAAAGTTGGTTGTTTGAGTTACAAATGAGGATGAATATGACTGATTTATGTTTATATACCGGGTGTTCACGGGACCTTAAACTCGTCTAACATATAACCCGTAAGGTTAGTTTGGCCCATAATCCATTTCTCTCTTATTTATATTAAATAACCCCAACGAAGCCCATTATTATTAATTGGCTTATTTTGACTTTTTTAGGACGTTACAGACATGAACACATATGTCATGTCCGTTTCTCTATGCTTATATGTTCGTTCTATTATGTTCATTTATGTTTGTGTATTTGTTTTCGTTCATATTCACTTATATTTGCTTATTATTGTCCATTTGTTTACGCTTGTTTAAATGTTCATTTGAACTTATTCATTTCTAATTTCAATTTGAATCATATTTTTTATGTTGATATTCTAAAATCCCTAAGCCCAATATAAACTAAATTGATATCAGTTTTAAAATATTATATATAGAGATGATGGTATTTAGAATTTAATCTTAACATACACATTTACTTTTTATTGATGTTTGATTATGTTTATTTACGTTTTTGTATTGTTGTTCATTAATATTTGTTTGTATTATTTCATGTTTGTTTAAGTTCATGAATCATTTATTTAAAAAATTAATGAGCGAACATAAATAAACACAAATATACACATTTTCTTAATTAATAAACAAGAATAAGAATACGTGTTCGTTTTGGTGTTAGTTTTTTAAAGTTAAATAGAAAAACACAAACAATATCTTTTTTCCATCAAATGATTGTGTAAACGTAGTCTACATGTTGAATTCTAATCTTGTGACAAAAACTAAACTTTTGTCAGTCTATATGTACCTGTGCATAAGTCTTGAAATTTTCATTAGTATGTGTATATGAGTCAAAAACTAAGTTGTAAGGATTCCTATAAGTCTGATGCAGCCAAAACACTCTAAGTCTTCCTGCATGCTCCACAGAACATGAAGTAGAAATGCTTCGGAAGTTTTACAATTCATAAATATTCTAATTTTAAAATCTTCCGAAGCCAAGACCAATATCTTCTGAAGCCAGAAATGATGTCTTCTGAAGCTTCAGAGACAAAGTCTTCCGAAGCCAAAGAACCAAGACAGATTCTTCCGAAGACTTTTATCATACATGCTTTTATCTGATGTACTTTTTCTGTAAAGCTGAACCACTTTACTGCTGCCCACTCTGGTTGGTCACCAACTTGCATGAATTGGTGAAAAGGTCCATGCTTTAGGAAAGCTGTACATTGAGGTCTTGGGGTCAAACCCATATACTTTATGTACTTTTATCCTTTTTGTAATATATTAGGATGTGAGCTATGGTATGTCATAGTCACTAGTCAAAAGGCAATCTGCCTTTTGACTATATATGGATTTTGTTGTCTAGTTCATGTATCCAGCTAGCCTTCAAAGTATGGCCGTCTGTAGGTTGTAGTATATAGTGTCTCAAGTCTTGTAACTTAGTAGAGGTGTATGCTTATGCTTGAATACTTGTAACTTTGAACTTGAGAAGCAATATTCAGCATCCTTGAAAACCAACTACTTGTGTTGTTATCTTGTTCTGTTTTGTTCTAAGTTTACTTGTGTTCTTTGCATCATAATAACCAGTTCCTCATTTGATCTGTTAAGTGTTCTAATACACTCTCCTCATTATGTTGTTGTGTTGTAAGTGCCACCCTTCAACCGGTCCTGCATTTGGTATCAGAGCTTTCCAGGCTCTTGATATAAGATCTCACCATCTTAAGATCCCTCACACATATAAAATACTTAACAACTCAAATGACAGCTCTTTCTAAAGCTGATATGGAAACTGGTACTATGACCAAGTCCCCACTGATCACTCGTGAAGACTTTAACACATGG
This sequence comes from Flaveria linearis, assembly GCA_024085815.1. Taxonomy (NCBI): domain Eukaryota; kingdom Viridiplantae; phylum Streptophyta; class Magnoliopsida; order Asterales; family Asteraceae; genus Flaveria; species Flaveria linearis. Next base: position 5,991,203 of record CM044009.1, read on the forward strand.
TGCGCAAGAATGGAAGGCTTCATCAAGTGTCAAAATTCAAGGATATGGGACTCAGTTGTTAATGGTCCCTTCATACCAAGCACTACTTCTGCTACTGGTAATCGTATCATCCCAAAAGATGTAAATGATTACTCAGAAGAAGACAGGAAGAGAATAGAGCTTGATCAAAGGGCCATGACTTGTCTTCAAACTGCTCTTCCAAACTCCATCTACAAAGGCTTCAAGAAGTGCAAGACAGCTAAAGATTTATGGGAAGCACTGAAGCTCATATATGAAGGATCCAAGGAAACCAAAGAGAACAAGAAGGATCTCTTAAAGCAGTAGTTTGAAAACTTCACTTTCAAGGCTGGTGAGACCCTGACTCAACAATACTTCAGGTATGTTGAGATAGTGGACACTCTGGTGGATATTGGAGTAACTCTTGAGAACAGGGACATAGTAAGGAAGTTCATGTCTTCTCTTCCTAAACTATGGACACATTATTGTGTTGTGATCAAGAGAACCTCGGACCTTAAGACTCTTACTCTTACAGAGTTGTATGGTATCCTGAGTGCATTCCAGGTAGAGATAAACATGCAAAATTCCTCTAGTAACTCTAATAACCAACTGAGTTCAGCTCTTCATGTGAATGAAAGGGAAAGCATTGAACCACAACATCAGTTGCCATGCTACCCTGACAACTCACAAAAGAGGCCTTTCATCACCTTCCCAGTGACACCAAGAGAAGCTATACTCAAGGAAGTCTCTTCTAAGATACAAGTTCTTCTCATGCCTTTGTCTCAGCTAATGAAACCTCTGGCAGCTTTCTTTTCACTCTTGAAGACCTGGACTGTATCCATCCAGATGATCTGGAGTACATGGAGATAGTTCAGCAGATGGCTCTTCTCACTCATAGAGCCAAGAAGTTCTACAAGAGGACTGGGAGAAAGTTTCTAAGCAATACATCCAGTGGAATGTTTGGGCTGGACAAAAGCAAAGTAAAGTGCTACAACTATAACTAGATGGGGCACTTTGCAAGAGAATGTAAGGCACCAAGAACAAATGGTGGCCAAACACAGACCAGACCAAACTACACTGAGAAAGCTCACCAGAATGAGAAGCCAAAGCAGCAAGCTGCAGTTGCTGTTGAAGAAGGAGGCTTTGACGGGAGATTTCAGATAGAAGATGCATCTCCAAACCAATCTCTTATGGTAGACCATGATGAAACCAAGGTATTGGAAAATCTTTGCTCTTCTAAATGCATTGCTAAAGTTAATAGATACAAGTCATATAACTTAGAGCTGAGATCTGACCTTGAGTCCTTATACATCTTGAAAGCTGATTTTAAAAGAGCTGAAAATGATTATAAATTGAAAATAGAAGATTTATAGAAAACAATTTCAACTCTTAAACATGAGCTAACAAACTACAGGACTCAGATCAAAGATCTCATAGCTAAGTTAACTGAATGCTAGGCTGAGCTTGTGATCAGCAAAGCTAAGGCAGAAAACTGTTTTCTTGAAGAAGAAACCTTCAAGAACATAATATCCTCATCCTTGCATGCAAAAGTGTATTATCAAAACAAGCAGGGACTGGTATCTAATGAGATAGCTCCTCCACACACCATCTTGTCTGTAAGATCTCCTAGGTGTGGAACTTGTGAAGATGAGCTTCCCCTCATAGATCCTTTGACTGAAGAGGATGAAGAGGAGATGGTGAAGAATGACTTTGGTTTGAGTGAAGAAAAGCATTCTTAGAAGGGCCACCATTCCTTTGAGGAGAGTAAAGCTGTTGAGATGACCAAGTCAAGAAGAAAGAACTTGATCAGGAAAGCCAAAAGAAAATCAAGGAATGCTCAAGAGATCAAGGCCACCTTTGACTCTAAGCAGAAACAAGTTTTTATCTCTGTAGGGTTTGAAGTGGTTAAGACTGATGACATGAACTCTAGTTCATGTGCAACTCATCTCAGCAACAAGAAGAAGACTGATCAGTTGTGTGTTACTGCTACACAGCCTGGACCATCCAACTCCAAGAACAGTTCTCAACCCAAAAGAACTGTCTCAGCTCCTGTAAAGGTGAAGGTGGAGAACGGATGTGACCAAAGTCAGTCCTCTTCTATGAAGATGACTCTTCGAAAGAAGAAACTGAAGTGTGTCATGTGTGAGAGTACTTCTCATTTGGCCAAGGATTGTCCATATAATCCTAAAGGTACTCTTCACATGATAAACATAGAGACTTCCAATAATTCCAAGAAGAACTTAGCTTCGGAAGGAAAATCTGTTTCCTTCAGAAGTTCCAAAATAAAGAAGAAGTAAGTGGAAAACTGCCTTTGGAAGAAAATTTGGTCTCGGAAGAAAGGAATGCTTCCGAAGTACTGAAGCTTGCTGCAGTAAAGGCAAGTTCTTCCGAAGGTCCAGTCATCAAAACTTCTAAAGTCTCAAAAGCTTCTGAAGTACTGAAGGTCAAGTCCAAACTTCCAAAGGTGGTGTGGAAGTCAAAGAAAGACCAAATGACTGAAGGTTCTTCATCAACAACAGCACAAGATCCTCAAAGCACAACTATAGGATCTATTACTATTGTATTGTCTTCAACTATTTTAAATGAGCCCAAGACCAATGAGGCTTGGGTTTCCAAATGTAACTAGCTATCTCTTTGTGCAGGAACAACTACAGACAAACAAAAATATGTGGATCATTGACAGTGGTTATTCCAGGCACATGACAGGCAATAGGTCACTACTCTAAAAGTTTGAAAGAATTGATGGAGGACCGGTTTCTTTTGGAGGAGATGCAAGTGGTTACATTACTGGAAGGGGCAAGGTCATAAATGGTAAGCTCAGCATTGACAAGGTAAACTTTGTCAAGGAGCTTGGATACAATCTATTGAGTGTGTCTTAATTTTGTGATCAGAGTCATAACATGCTGTTTACTGAGCATGAGTGCATTGTTCTCAAGCCCAGGGTGGTTATTCCTTATGAGCACATCCTACTCAGAGCCCCCAGGAAAGGGAACATGTATAAGATGGACTTACAAGAAACATCTCTCTCAGGAGAAGTTTCATGCTTTCTATCTAAAGCAAACAGTGATAAGTCTTTCCTTTGGCATAAAAGAATGTGCCATGTAAACTTTAATAACATGAATAAATTAATTAAGAATGATTTGGTAACTAGAATACCAAAAAGAGAGTTTACAAGTGATGATTATTGTGTTGCATGCCTGAAAGGGAAGCAACATAAGGTATCTCACAAGCCTAAGGAAAGAAACTCCATCACTACACCCTTACACTTATTACATATGGATCTCTTTGGCCCCACCATTGTAATGAGTTTAGGAAGGACCTCTTACTGTCTGGTGATCATAGATGACTTTACAAGATTCACATGGGTCTTCTTCCTTAGAACTAAGGATGAGACTCCTGAGATTCTGAAGAATTTCATCTTAAAGATTGAAAATCAATGTGATCACAAGGTTAAAACCATAAGATATGATCAAGAAACTGAGTTCAAGAATCAAATACTTGATACATTTTATGATGAAAAGGGTATTACATTGATGAAAAGGGTATTACATGACAATATAGTGCTCCCAGGACTCCTCAGCAAAATGGAGTTGCTGAGAGGAGAAACCGGAGACTAATTGAAGTTGCAAGAACTATGTTGTCTGACTCTAAACTGCCCATCACCTTGTGGGCAGAGGTAGTCAACACTGCCTGCTATGTGCAGAATAGAGTTTTAGTAGTTAAGACACATGGTAAGACTCCTTATGAACTTTGGCACAAGAGGAAACCTTTTATTGGTTTTCTCAGGTCATTTGGGTGTCCTTGCACCATCTTGAATACCAAAGATCATATTGCCAAGTTTGCTGAGAAATCAGATGATGGACATTTTATTGGATACGCTTCTCAAGCTAAAGCTTATGGAGTATACAATCTCAGAACTAGAGTAGTTGAGGAGTCAACCAAGGTGACTTTCAATGAACACACTCCTAGTGTGAAAGGTTCTGGTCCGGATTGGCTGTTTGATCTTGATTTAGTTACCAACTATTTTAACAAATCTTGTGAGCATGTTTCAGGATCCACAGATATATTGCCTACAGGTGACTCTGATCCTAGATTTGAGCTGATAAGATCTTCAAGCTACATATCTCCAGCTCCAGTGGTAACTAATCCTGCAAATGAAGCTTCTACCAGCACATCAATAACAAATCCTGCTGATACATCTGAGTTGCCTTCATCTTCCAGTGTTGAGGCACAAAACTCAAATATAGGAACTTCAAATGTTGGAGAACATGGTGGTGGTGACAGTGATCAGAAATTTCTTGATGCTGAGTACCATCCCATTGAAGAAAATCTCAATGATGTCACACACTCATTGGATCAAGTTAATCTTGATAAGTGTGCTGCTGTAGAGGGTGAATCCTCCTTACCAGATTAGAATTTCTTTGATTTAGATCTGTCTAAACAACTTACTGTGATCCCTCAACTAAGGATCCACAAGTCTCACCCTTCTACAAACATCATTGGAGATGTTGGTACAGGTGTAAGAACAAGAGGACAGTCTCATAATGCCAACATCTGTCTTCACTCTTGTTTCTTATCCCAAATAGAGCCAAAGAAGATTGATGAAGCTCTAAAGGATGGAAGTTGGGTTGAAGCTATGCAAGAGGAGTTGCTTCAATTCAAGAGGCAAAGGGTTTGGAACATATGTCCTCTTCCTCAAGGGAAGACTACCATAGGTACAAAATGGGTTTTCAGGAATAAGAAGGATGATAGAGGACTTGTCATCAAGAACAAGGCTAGACTAGTTGTTTAATGTAAAACTCAGTAATTCCCAAGAAAAACAAACCAAGATCTCAATCTCAAGAATACGGAATATAATTGAAATTGGAAGAAGAATAACAATAGTTCAAAATGATTCAATTGATAATCGAGTGATTACAATCTAGTGCGAATTGCACAGAGTGATTACAAGCGAATAAGAACTACTGCTTCGCTAGAACTTGTATACAAAAGCGAAAAATAAATATTTATACTAAACACAAAAGTTCTCGCGTGACAAGGCTTTTCGCGCGGAGGATCCTTTCGCGCGGAGGATCCTTTCGCGCGACCTCTTTGACTCGCGTGACTTCTTTGTTTCGCTTAACATCTTTAATTCGCATGACATATCTTGATCAACACCATCTTTATTCAGCGTTAGTTGTTTTGCCTAGCCTTATATAGTCTTCTACAAACTCCCCTAGGCTCGGTGAAACAATCTTAGTCAAAATTGACATTAGCTTTCTTGTATGTTCCGGAATATGCATACCACTTATTCCTCAGGATTCGATCTGTCATCCAAACGTACTGGAAAGATAGAAAGTAAACAGACTCGTCAGCTGAGATAGGGCAATGTAGTAGCTTAGTCAAGTTGTCTTTGCCAAACTTCATTAAGTCAGCTGGATCAATAATTCTGTATGATCTATCAACACATTTGATCACAGCCTGACCTGAATCCTTTTCACAACTCCAAGAAATAAATTGCTTCAAAGAATTTTGGAGGAACGGGAGCATGAATTGAAACTTTCTTTATGTATTTAGGATGTTGATAAACTCTTATTTTCATTGGAGCTTTGGTGTTTTCATCTATTCTAGAAGAGTCATCAATCACCTTTGATTTTGCAGTTCTGAAGTCTTTAAAATTATTTTTCATCTCTCTTCTAATTTTAGACCTCATCAATTCAGCTTCTCCATGATTGCTCTCATTGAAAAATGGAACTTTACCCATTGCATATAAATCAGCAGCTCGTAATATGTGAAAATCTTGAGTGCTCTTTAGGTAATCAATCTCTCCATTCCTCCTCTTGATCACATACATCTTTTTCTCTCCATCATATGCCCAGCTAACCACATGAGATATCTCACCATATTTGTCTTTTGGTTTTGATACGAACAAAAAATAAGTTTCTGTAGGTGGTGGTGGTGCTCGGAACTGTATTCCACCTTTGGTGTATAAAGCAATTTGACCTGTAGCATCCTTTTGTATTGTAGCAGTTGGAGTTGGTTCACTTACAGACTCAGTTAGGATCTCTCCTTCTTCCATATTAATGTCTTTAAATAAGTCTTGTAATTTGTTTCCAAAGATATCTGTATACTCATTTGGCTCATCCACATAATCAAATAAGCCAAATTCTTCTTCTGTAGCTCCTGTAGATGCAGATTGCTGAAATGAATATAACTCTTTCTCGTATAAGTCTTCAGTGGCAGGGTCCAATGGTTCATATCCTTCTGGATCACTAGCACTTGGCCTGAGACATTGTCAGTGCTAGTGTCACCAGTTGGATTAGAAGATATACCACCCACATCACCTCCATCATCATCATCATCATCATTTGCATCATTGGCATCATGATTATCACTATCACTCCACCATCATTGTCATCATCATCATTATCTTCACCATCATCATCATCTATGTCATCATCCGAATCACCGTAATCAACTAAATCTTCATCTTCTTCTTCATTAGCAACAGGGATAGGCATCATATGCTCAGGCTCAACAAAAGCTGTAGGTGTAACAACTTGAGTGATAGGTACTTCAGATGTAGTTGGAACACCTTTAGTAACACTAATACTTGGTTGTGTCTCTGTAGTTTGAGCTTTGGTGACTCTCTCAACTTCTTGTAAATCAGCTGCAGGAGATGGACTCGGTGAATGCCTGCTCGTCTCACCAATCACAGTTGTAGAACGTACAACCTGCGGTTGATGGAAAAATGTTTGAGAGATAAACTCTCTTAGCTCCTGTACCAAACCAGCTGAATAATCAATGGCATTCTTCATCTGTAGCTCAAGAGATGTGATCCTTGAATCCTTTATGCTTGAATCTAAATGAATCATTGTAATCATTTTGGTTTTCTCCTTATTCTCCTTCCTCAACTCAGAAATAATCTTGAAATTCTTATAACTTTCTTTTTCAAGATTCTTTACCTTCTCTTCCACTGTAATAGATGAAGATTAAGGAGCACTGAAAGATTATTCTCTTCCTCTGAACTCTGGTGGAGTGTTCAGGAAAGTGTCAATATCAAACTCCAAATTCTCCTGTCTTGGTGGAGTTGAAAACCCAAACTCTGTAACATTAGCTGGTTCAGATACAGGAACAGTCTCTGTCTCAGATACAGTAGTTGTGACATCAGCTTATGTTTCTTCTTCAGTCACCACTCTTTCAGGTGATCTCTAAATATCAGAAGTGGTAGTCTGTTCAGCTTCAGTAATAATTACTTGAGTTCTTGGTCATTTTGGAATACCACTTCTTCCTCTTTTCCTTATAGGAAAGTCTTTCCTCTTAGCCATCCGTTTCAGCCTCATAGATGTACTTGGAGATTCCACAGGAATATAATCAGTATCTCTTTAATCGACAGATCGTTTCCTGGAGGAAGTTGGAGTAGATGGAGTCTGATCAGTCTGAAGAACATAGGGCACATTCCCTATCTGATCACTCACAGTATCTGAACTGGAAGCTGAATGAACTTCACATTCTACTCTCTCATCTTGAGTTGGATTATCTTCAAATAATCTTTCAATCTCCTCATCGATGTCTTCTCTTGCAACAGAGGTAGAAGTACCAGTCTTTGTATCATTAGTATGAACATCTCCTTCTAAGTCTCTATCACAGTCATCAATCTCAGCAAATCAACCAATCTTTACAAAACTCTCTCCTAAGCATTTATTCCCTCATGCTCTAGTCAAATATGTAAAAATCTCCTTCTTGATAGTTTGAACAACATACTTAGAAGATCTAAGTGTTACAAACTCAGGATAAGCATCATTGATCACTAACTGAATAAAATGAAGATACATGATGAACTTCTTTCCAGGATTAGCAGTAGCATTCTTCTAGATCTCCTGAAAAATAGCTCTAGAAATACTGAAAGGAAGGTCATCCACAAGAGAAACTAGTAATGATCCAAACACTGCACTCAAACTATCCATTCCCGCCTTCAAATTACTTAGACAATGGATAACCAATGAAACAAATACTTCCAGTATGGTGGTAACCATTTCTTCTCCAGACTGGGATATCTGTACTCATAACCCATACGTGTCAAATAGTCTACGACAACTTCATCTTCTAGTCTGGTTGGAGCATCATCTTGATCATCAAATAATAATACTCGGTTCAGAATGGCCTGTGATACAATCACCCTCTTGTCCTTAACTGTAGCAGTAATAATTGGTTTGCCCGCTCCATCCTTTTCTAACGCAGCAGTGTTCCAGAATGAGTCAATCAATTCAGAGTAGATATAAGGTTCAGCAGAAATAGCATATACAATCCAAGATTCTTCAACCCCTCAATCATAGAAGTAAATAGTTCCTTCCCCTTTGGAACATCATCCAAATATGCCACACAGTTATGATTTTTGTTGAAAATCATTTGTGCCATCTGCAATTACACAAACAAACATGATAAGTAAGCTTGACAGAACATATACACACAAAAAAATTTAACACTTAGAAAAATTTTGGGTTCTAAGACCTCAGTCGCACGAAACCATTTATCACGCGATAATGCCATTCGTGCGAAACTACTTCTCACACGAAAAATCCAAGTTCATGTGAAGACAGTTTTCATGCGAAAGTCATATTCACGAGAGAACCAAATTCATGCGAAGACAAGATTCACGCGAAAACAATATTCACGTGAAACCCCATTTTCACGTCTGTTCATTTCAAACGATTCGCGCAGACCAATTTTCAAAATTAACCTTCAAAAACATGATTTTGAACCAAATAATGCATTCCATAACCATCGCCTGTGTCCATTTAGTTCAGTCCATCTTTTAATTTTAACATTTAAGTCCATTTTATTAGATTTTAGGTTAAAGTTGTTAAGTTCCTTTTTAAATTTGATATCTTTAGTAACCATTAAATCAAAGTCTACCTTTCAATCTCACAGCTTGATTAAATGTGAGCAAATGAACAATTTATCACATGAGATATCCTCATAAATTGAAAAATTGATTATAAGCGAAAAATGTTTTCGGATGAACACTGAATGCGAAAAGTGACTTCGCTTTCACCACTGTGATATATATATGACAACCATGTCACGCGACTCCACTTTTCGTGCGACAGATCATTCGCGCGACTAACCCTTTCGCGCGAGTGTGTTTTAACACTTGGATATTTTTCAACTTTTCAACTTTTCAATTTTTCACATCTTTCAAAAAACCTTTTATTATCAATTATGCAATTCAACAAAATGTTTTATTTACCAAGTGACCAATTAATTTAACGAATCTTCAATTTTTCAAAAATTTATCTGTGATTTATTTGTCTTAAATCAAAACAAAACAAAATCAAAAACAAAATGATAACAAAACAACATAACTAAAATGAACACATATAAAGAATCAAGATCTGAATTGTTTATTGATCAAAATTGTCTTGTAAGAATTTTCATAATGAGATCATATACTTCTTTGCCAAGTCAAGACTCTGTCCAGCTTTATTTAAAAGAAACTGGTTAAGTTGATTGTCAATATATTTTGCCCATTTTAAACTTATACTTCAGTCTTTACTTAGAAACATAAGGAGTGATATTTATCATATTTTGGATGATTTTATATAAATTCAGTGGATCCCGCAATCAGAACTCCTGTAAAATACTTATTATTCTTCAAGACACTGTCTAGATTTCAAGTCATCCCAAATTGACTTAAACCATGCATTGTTGATCAGTGATACCATTTGTTTATTCCTAAAATATATCTATTTGAGCATAACTAGCCTGAGAAATATCTCTTAACACGGAATATTAACAATTTTAAGGACTTACAAACAGCCATCCGGACTTACGTCTGCCCTCTCAAGATGTTTAGGACTTACAAGTTATCCGGACTTACATGCCCCATCTTTTGATTTTGCCTTCTGTGATCAGAAAATATTCTCAAAATAGAAAATATATATACCATATAGTATGTATGTCTTTAGACATATCTTTTGAATTGTGCACTTTGGCATCTTGTCTCCTATATGGCCTTTTTGGCATCTTTTTGCTCATTTATTTTCTTTATATATTTTATTTCTTTTGGCAATTCTTTTTGTATTTTCTTTTATATATATATATGTACATATTTATATATGATAGTCACTGAATCAAACAATAAAAGGCTTGAGTATGACAAGAAGATAACTCTCAGTCTGTTTTAGAACATTTTTGGTATTGTCACAGAATCCTGATATGTTCCCCACTCATTCATATCACTTTACTTCAAGTTTACTCACTCATTTATGATCTTTTCATTTCTGAAAGCAAAGCCTATTGACACATCAAACATAATCCAAGTCTTTTTATATGTAAGCCTTTGAAAGTACGTAGACTCGTTTTGAACTGTGTAATATCATTTCTCATTTAGTTATGAAAATTCCTTTTTAACAATTTATCCAATCTTGACTCCCCCTAAAACCAAAAATATTTTTCAGAACTTGTTTTCTAATTTCTCCCCCTAAAATTGTGATTGTTCTTTGAAAGAAAAAGAAAAAGAAAACAATTACAATTTTATTCTTTAGTAAAAAAATGAAAAATCTTTTTGTGAATATTCAAGAAATCAATTTATCCAAAGTTAATCATTCTCAATGATTGCACAAGGAAATCAAATCGAGAATGATCAAATGCCTTGGTAAATAAATCAGTAATGTTTTCAGTTGATGGCACTTGTTTTAAATGAATAAGTTTACGATCAAAACAATCACGGATGAAATGGATTCGGATGTCAATGTGTTTAGTTTTGGAATGTTGAATGGGATTTTTGACGATGTTCAGTACTGCCATGTTATCACACCAAATGAGTGTGTCATATATGTTAAGACCATAATCAATAAGTTGTTGTTGAATCCAGACAAGCTGGAACAATAACTCGATGCAGCCACATATTCAGCTTTGGCAGTGGATGTGGAAACAATGTTATGCTTTTTACACTACCAGGAAATGAGTCTGTTGCCTAGAAATTGACATCCTCCTGTAGTCGATTTCCTATCTAAATTACAACCACCATAATCACTGTCAGTATAAGCAAATAAATTGAAATCAGAAGTTCGAGGATACCAGAGACCAAGTTTTGGTTGACCCTTGAGATACTTGAAAATCCGTTTGACAGCTTTCATGTGGGATTCTTTTGGATCACTTTGATAGCGAGCACACTGACAAACAGGGAACATGATATCCGGCCTGCTTGCAGTAAGATACATGAGGGAACCAATCATTGATCTGTATAGATGTTGATCAACTGATTCTCCCAAAGGATCTGGAGTGCGAGTAGGACGAGAAGACATAGGACTTGGAGCTACTTTGGAATCCTGAAACTTGTATTTCTCTAATATAGTCTGAACATATTTTTCTTGATGAATGAGAATACCAGTTTCAGTCTGATTAACTTGAATACCCAAGAAAAATGAAATTTCACCAAGAGAGCTCATCTCGAATTTCTTCTTCATCACTTCTTCAAACTCCTTGCACATACTTTCATTAGTAGACCCAAAAAATATATCATCGACATAAATTTGGACCAGAATGATGTCATCGCCTGATTCTCGAATGAATAAGGTTTGATCAATTGCTCTACGCTAATAACCATTTGCAAGCAAATGTTCAGTCAGAGTTGCATACTAAGCACGAGGTGCTTGATGTAAACCATACAACGCCTTATCTAATTTGTATACATAATCAGGATGATCTGGATCTTCAAATCCAGGAGGTTGAGAAACATAGGTTTCTTCCTTCATTTCCCCATATAAGAAAGCAGTTTTGACATCCATCTGATACACCTTAATATTCATGTAAGAAGCAAAGGCTAAGAAAATGCGTATTGCTTCAAGTCTTGTAACTGGAGCATACACCTCTTTATAATCCAATCCTTCAATCTGATAAAATCCCTGCACTACAAGACGTGCTTTGTTCCGAACTATAACACCTTTTTCATCTGTTTTGTTCCCAAATATCCATTTTGTTCCAATCGGAAGCTTATCTTTTGGAAGTTCCACAAGATGTCAAACATTCAGCTTCTTAAATTGCATCAACTCATCTTGCATTGCTTCTATCTAACTGTTTTCCTTTAGTGCCATCTCAACATTCTTTGGCACTATCTGTGATAGAAAGCAAGCATACAAACATGTGTTGATTGCCCCTGAACGACTTTTGGTAATTACACTTTCATGCAACGGACCAATTATTGCTTCAGTTGGATGAGTTTTATGAATTCTCAGCTGAGGAATGTCATCTGCAATAGTCTCATCTTCCAAGTTAGTGAGATGTTCAATATTTGCGTTCAGTTCTTCAGAGTTTCTAGATTGATAAACAATAGTTTCTTCAAAAGTGTCATCTGAAATGTGATTCTCAGAAGTAGTAGACACATTTGGAGATTCTTCAAATGGAACTTGAATGACTTCAATTGGAGTATCAATAGTCTCTGAAGAAGATGATGCAGACAATAGTGAATTATGTGATTCTTCTGGCTCCTGATTGTGGATTTGATCTGAAAGATCTTCTGGTAAACTAGAATTTTCAGACACATGCACAGAAGCAGTAGGAATACTCTTGGATGATGATGGAATTGCAGAATCATTGGATATGAGAGATGTAATTTCCTCAATGATTTTGTTCTCCAAAGATAATGATAAAGAATTAGCATCTGCAGACGAAGGTTTAGAAATTTTAAAATTTATGAACAATGATTCATAATCATAAACCCATGATGGAGCTGATCCTGCATCAGTTATGTTAAGCTCGTGCCAATCAATATTAAATGACTCAATTATTTGTCTTGTTCTTTTATTATAAACCTGATATGCAACCTTATTAGCTGCATATCCCACAAAGTAACATTCATCAGCCTTTTCAGAAAATTTTGAGGTTGATTTGGTTGTGTGTAACAAAGGGCAACAACAACCAAAGGCTTTAAAATATTTGACTTTGGGTTTGTGTTTATAAAAAATTTCATAAGGAGTCATATTTAATCTTTTATTTATTAGAACATGATTCTGAACATAACATGCAGTGTTTACTGCCTCAGCCCAAAAGAACAATGGTAATTTGGCAGCAGATATCATAGTTCGAGCAGCTTCAATGAGTGTTCTATTCCTTCGTTCAGCAACTCCATTTTGTTGTGGAGTGCCTGCAGCACTGAATTGTCTCGCAATGCCTTTAGATTCACAAAACTCATTCAACGTCTGATTACAAAATTCTGTTCCACTGTAACTTCGGATGCATTTTACCTTATTATCTGTCTGATTCTCTACCAGATTAATAAATTTAATCAATAGATGTGGAGTCTCATCCTTAGATGCTAAGAAAAATGCCAAAGTAAATCTTGAAAAGTCATCAGTAACAACCAAACAATAAGATCGTCGACCCAAACTTAAAACACTCACTGGATCGAATAGATCCATGTGTAAGAGTTGTAAGATTGATTCGATTTAGTTGTGTATAATTGGTTTGTGAGGAAGTTTATGTTGTTTACCCTTTGAACATGACAGACAATGTTCATTTAATTGAAATTCCTTTTCAGGTAAACCAATGATATGATTTCTACATACCAGTTTATTCATGTTTTTAAGATTTACGTGTCCCAACCGACGATGCCATGACATGGAATCATTCTTCGAGGCTTTGGATAATAAACAAGAAGCTGTTACCAAAGAATTAGAACAATGCATATCAAGAAGATATGTATCATTGTCTCATGGAGTCCTCATCAAAACCAAGTCATCAGGAATTACAAAACCCGGTTTTATGATTAAACATTCTTTATTAGTAAAGTGTGTAGAATACTATTTATCATAAATTTGAGACACACTTAGCAGGTTATGTTTTAATTCCTCCACAAAATTGACATTTTCGAAACTTAGGACACCATTTGTAACTGTACCACGTTTAGTAATACGAACTCCTTTGTCACCGGCAAAAATTACCCTTCCTCCATTATATGACTAAACATCTTGAAGGAGAAATAAGTTTCCTGTCATATGTCTTGAACAACCGCTGTCTACATGTCATAAGCTTTCAATGATCTTTTCCGGTCGTTCCTGCATAAGTAAATGAATTACTTAGTCTTTGGTACCCAAGTCAAACAAGACTTAAGCACATTCTGTGTTTCAGTTAGACAAAATGATTTTAGATTGTTGTATTTGCTTTGCATATCAATCTTTTCTTTAACACTTCTCAATTGAATGTTGTCTTTTAAATCATTTTTCAAAGTTTGGTTCTTTTTGACATCATTAGCATATTCAGCTTTTGTTTTTAAAGGTTTTGAAAATTTTCCACGAGTGAAAAACAATTTTCTATTGTGAGTAATAGAATTATGAAATCGTTGTCTGCTTAGTGATTTTTGTCGATAAGGACAATTATTTACAAGATGATATATGTTTCCACACTGATAACATTTCCGTTGTTTTGTGTGGAAAACAAACTATGGATGACAATTATAAAAATTGTCATAATAACCAAAATCAGATTGACATTTTGGTTTAACTTTCTACACAGTCTCTCAAATCTTTACTTCATTATATAACTGCTTGTTCATCTTAGACAGATTCGAGGAAATGGGTGATTTGTTAACACTTGTAATGTGAGGTTTATCTGCTTTGGTTGTTTGAACGGATGATGCTGGAATTAGACCAGTCTTACATTGTGCTGGAGAAGGACCAGGCTTTGTTATTCGAATTGATGCTGGAGAAGGACAAGACTTTTGAAGTGTCAGAATTGATGAAGAAGGACCACTCTTTTGCACATCTGGGCTACACATATCTTGTTTCACAGGATTAGCCTTCTGATGAAGTTTATTTTTGAAGAATCAAAAATTCGTTTCTTTAAAATATAATCTTCATCTTCAATTAAACCTTTAGAAACAAATCTGTTTTTAAAATCTTTTTCAAGATTAATTTTATGATTAGTCTTTTGACTTTCATTCAAATTACAGTTGATATTTGGTTTTGTTTCATTTAAATCAACATTCTTTTCATTCCTCAATGAAGTTTGATTACAATCAGAATTGAGATCGTTTACATTCTTATTTTTCAAACTCTCTCTTTCATTCTCACAATCACTAACACTTTCCCACTCTTCAACCAAACCATCCACCTTCAAATTATCTACACAAAAATTTTCAGTTGATTGTATAGTTTTTGTTATTGTGATAGGATCAACAGTCAAATTTATTTTGACTGAAGGTTTTAAGTCTGAGGAAGGTGAGAAACCTATCCCATAACTAATATCATAATCAGAAATGACATCAGACGAAGGCAAACATGAATAATCATGATTGATTGGTGGAGCGATGTTTGAAAATCCAACACCACATTTTCCTCCTTTTATCTTCTGAGTCATTTGAGATTTGATAATACCTTCAACCATGTTTGATGAAAGTTCAAACTTTTCAACAGTCAATTTTGCCGAGGCTAGTTCACTGTTGAGTCGATTGATTTCCAAGGCGAGTTCATTATTTATGTTAGTCAAATTATTATTTGTACATTATTTATCATGAAGATTTAATTATAAGTTGTACACTGTTTTATTTAGACCTTCAAGTTTTTCTTTAAAAATCTTTTTATTTGACTTGTGTTTTCGAGCTTGATATTGAAGTTTTTCAACTTCCATTATCAAGTTCTTATTATGAACTATGTACCTTTGAACTTTCTCAATACATATATTTGTGTGTAAATCATCATATACCTTTGATTCTGAACTTCCTCCTTCTGAATCTTCAATATTCTCCACCATAAATGCTTTCATTGCATCAACATGTTCTTCCACTGGAGCAACATCGACAATCTTTGAATCTTCAAACTTGCATTTGACTGGAGGCTCAACAGTGTTCTCTTCCTTTTCTTTCTTCTTCTCAACAACCTTCTCTTCCTTCTCTTCCTTTACAGCACTTTCATCAACTTTAACTTCTTTCTTTTCTGCTTCTTTCTCAACAAACACACCATCCAATAAATCATCTGATACAAATTCAGCAAACAAATTCTCATCCTCCTCTGGTTCAGTAACAATCTGAGCAACCAAAGCTGTAGATAACTTCAAATCAAGTGCTTCCATCTGATCTGACCAATCATACTCAACATTAGTTTGTGAAACTAATGCTTTGTTACCTCCAGATGAACTTGCTTTATCCTTCTTAGTTTCAACCTCCACCGTGACCATTCTTTTGGTTCCTTCGACTTGACCAGACTTAGGTTCAGTGCATTCTCTAGCAAAATGTCCTGGTTTATCACAGTTGTAACACCCCATATTAGACTTGTCAAAGCCAATTTTTCTAGAGTTATTTACTCCAAACATCTTCCTTCCAGTTCTTCTAGTAAAATTCTTAGCCCTGTACACCACCATTTCCATTTGATACTTAATATCAACATTTGATACTTAATATCATTTTTCTACCATATCATCAGGGTTTACTTGTTGAAGATCATCAATCAAAATATTTGGAGCAGTAAGTCTTCCAGCCATGAATGCTTCATAGCTTGACATGAAAGTAGTGAATAATGCAAGATGTTCCTCAGCAATCTGAACAGTTTGTTTTAAAGGATTTATGGTAGCAACATAATCTTGTTGAATACTCTGTGGAGCTGAAGTTTGAGGGATTTGTTGATGGATGATAGGGGGAATAATGTTGAACAGCTGGAATTTGAACTTGTGGGTTCATAACTGCTTGAATTTCTGGAGATGCTGAACTTCCTGTTTGCTGTTGCTGACATATCTGAGTATAACTGACATAGTAATTAGGATTACTAGCCATTTTAGCATATAGAGCAGTTGCTTCAGCACCCATAGAACTCAAATGATTTGCAGCTCTCTGCTTATCATCCATTTCATAAGACTTGATAGTGGATATTAAATCAGTCAGAGGAAGTGTATACGAGTCTTTTGTTTTTTTTTATCAGAGTACAGTTGTGATTCCAACTGTAAGGAAGTGAATTCAACAACTTCTTGTTAACCATGATTGGTTCCATTGTTATTCCAGCACTTTTCATTTTCATAACCAGTTTCACAAATCTGGCTATCTGAACATCTAACAACTCTCCCACAACATGATTAAACATGTTAAACTCTTGATTCAGCATATCTTTCTTGTTTTCCCTTATGTCTTTATTTCCTATGATTTGAGTTTCCAAAGCATCCCATAAAACCTTCACTCCTCTAAATTCTTTAAACTTGTGAGAGATTTCAGTGGTTAAGGCCATAGTGATAGCAGCATATGCCTTGTCATCTAGCTCGAATCTCTTCATATCATCCTCATCCCACAAATGTTCAGGTTTCTTAACCATCTCCCCTTTATCAAGAACTACACAGATGGCTCAAGAAGAAGGGATTGACTACACAGGTGTCTTTGCTCTTGTAGCAAGACTTCAAGCTGTTAGGATATTCCTCGCTTTTGCTGCATCCAAGAACTTCAAGGTCTCTCAACTTGATGTCAAGTGTGCTTTTCTTTTTGGAGTGATTGATGAAGAGGTGTATGTCAGACAACCACCTGGTTTTGCAAACCCTGATCATCTTAATTATGTCTGCAAGCTTGACAAAGCTCTCTATGGGCTACATCAGGCACCAAGAAAGTGGTATGAGACTCTATCTCAGTATCTCTGTCAGCATGGGTACAAAAGGGGTACCATTGATGGAACTTTCTTCGTCAAAGAAACAAGAAATGACATAATGCTAGTTCAAGTATATGTTGATGATATCATCTTTGGGTCAACTAATCCAAAGCTCTACAAAGACTTTGAGAAGCTGATGAAGGATAGATTTGAAATGAGTGCCATGGGGGAACTCAATTTCTTTCTAGGGATTCAAGTGAAGCAAGTTGACACTGGTATCTTCACAAATCAGTCAAAGTATGTGCAAGACATACTTAAAAGATTCAACATGACTGAATGTAAGGTTGCTAAGACACCCATAGCTAGAAACCACTCCCTTGGACCTGATCTTGAGGGGGAGTGTGTTGATGAACATCACTACAGGGCTATGATTTGGTCTCTTATGTATCTTACAGCTAGCAGGCCAGATATTATGTTTGCTACTTGTATATGTGCAAGATATCAGGCCAACCCCAAGATGTCACACCTAATCACTGTCAAAAGAATTTTAAGATACCTTAAAGGAGCTCCATCTCTTGGCCTTTAGTATCCAAAAGGCTCTGACTTCAATCTGTATGCATATACAGATAGTGATTATGGTGGATGCAATATGACTGCAAAGTCTACATCAGGGGGATGTTAATTTCTTGGTGGAAGGATAGTCTCTTGGCAATGCAAGAAACAATCCTGTGTGTCTACATCAACTACTGAGGCTGAATACATTGCTGTTGCAAGCTGCTGTGCTTAAGTGCTTTAGATTCAAAATCAGATGCTAGACTATGGATTCAACTTCAAGGAGGCTCCCATTCACTTAGACAACAACAGTGCTATCTCAATCACAGAGAATCCTGTGCAGCACTCAAGAACTAAGCACATCAATATCAGGTATCATTTGATTAGAGATAATTTTGAAAAGGAATTAATCAAACAAGTCAAAGTTCACACAGATGAACAATATGTTGATCTGTTCACAAAGGCTTTTGATGAACAGAGATTTAAATATCTTATATCAGCTATTGGGATGATTAACTATGAGTAGCTTTTCTTAAAACTTAATCATATTTTTTCTAAAACTATGTGTGTTCTAAGTTGTCTATTCTATCACTTCAATAAGCCCCGGTTTCTCTTTGGAAGAAAAAATTTCTTAAGATATTCCTTATATTTTTAGAATTTTACTCTTTTTATCCTTCGGAAGATTTTTTATCTTTGGAAGATTTAAAGTTGCCTTCGGAAGCTTTTATTCATCTCAGAATGAAATTGGTATAAATTGCTTCCGAAGCAAAATTCTTCAAAAATCTTTGAAATATCTTCCGAGGCAAAAATTTGCCTTCGAAAGCTTTTCAGTCAAAACTTCCGATGCTAAATAACCTTCGGAAGATTTCTCGACTTCCAAAAAAACTATTTTTTGGGCAAAAGAAAACTGCTTTTCAAAGGTGGGATCGACACACGGATTTCAAAGTTTATCCTCTTTCATTAACTTTGTCTTAAATCCAATTCATACAAATACCCAACGGTTACCCCTCTTTCCTCTACCTGCTCCAAAATTCGCCCATACCTCAAACCTAATCTCTCTAAAACCGCCTTTGTTCTTCACCTTACTTCAAACTTAAGCTTCTTAAAATGGCCAACATTCATAACAGAAACAACCCTGATTTCTCCATGCAACTTCACAGGCAACACAACCAAGTTGTTCTGTTGCACTTTGAGAAAGATGATAGTTTCTCAGAGGTTTGCCGTTTTCTTGCTCTATCCAACTACTACACCTCCCTCACCATTGATCCTATTCTTTATGAGCATCATCTGCTTGACTTTTGGAGGACATGTCAAGAGGTTATCATGGATGGGGAGAAGGCACTGTCTGCCACAGTGTAAGGGAGGACAGTCTTTATCACTCCAACCATCATCAACACCCATCTTCAGCTGGATGATGAAGAAGGTGAACTGTCTTTCCCAAAGGAAGCTGTTAACTATTCCTTTGAGCAGATGGGCTATGAGGGAGATTTATTTGTAAAGACCTTCAGGAAAGGAAAGGTCTCATCCCAGTGGAAATACCTACTCTATGTAGTGATTCACAGCTTGTCTAACAAGCATGGTGGGTGGGACTAGATTCCTGAGGATCTTTCCTTTATAGTTCATGGAATGGTGCAAGGGGTCAAGTTCAGGTACTCTCAATTTGTATATACAAACTTGCTTGCTAACTTAGACTCCTTAGAATACTATATGTTTCCTAGATATGTTCAACACATTCTCAATTGTGAACTTGGCTCACAGTTGAAGGAAACAAATATTATTCTTAAATTATGACAGATGAAGCCAGGCATCTTTAAGATTATAAAGAAGCCAACTGTAGGTTTCTCAGGGGTAGAAACAGCCCTTGTCCCCAAAATGTTAGAGCTCATTGCTCAAGGTGACAACCTAGCAACACAAGCTAGTGTTGAACCCACACCTATCATCTCCTTACCCTCAAATATAACCCACACTTACCAAAGAAAATCCAAACGAACCCCTGCTCAAGTTATTGAGCCTGTGCAGGCCCCCTTATACTCACCCATACAGGAAGAAGTGGATACTATAGCTCCCACTTCTCATGAGGAGCAAACCACTCCCATCTCGTCAAGAATCAGTGCTGATGTTCCTCATGATCAGCCTGATACGCTCATAAGCCCAACTGCCTTAAGCCTTCACTCTGAGTCTCAACACTCAAGTGAACAACCTTCAGGGGATAGTTACTATCCCCAGCCTTTGGACTTAAACAACCAAATTCCTAACCTTGAATTCTACACTGATGAGGACTTAGGCTTCAGTGAGCACCATGAATCTCTCTACTCGTCACCCACTCAAAAAGAGAGGAGTGCTTCTGAATTCCCTATGTCTACCCCACATCAATCACCCATTGCTGAGGTGGGTCCTTCTGAACCTGTTCAGGGGATCTATGTGGAAGAGGATCTCACTTCTGCAAGTGATTACATCATTAAGACCTCAATCATGGCAACTCAGCCCATTGACACTTTAATAAACGCTGTCAATGAGCAGAGGAAATCCAGTAGCCCAGAATACCAAGCTGGTGATGAGAGTGAGGACTTAGGTCAAATTCTCTCATCCCCCATGATTCTTCTGATGAAGATGAGGGGAATCTGAGACTAAAGGTGCAACAACTGTCAAAAACATGCACCTACTTAGTCTCAAAGGTTAGTCATCTTGAATTTCAAGTGACTACCTTAAACACTAGGGTTAATGATCAGCAACTTGAGATATCTTATCTTAAGGAAAAACTAGCTGGGAGACCTTTATGAAGAGCTCAACCAGGAGCACAAGAACCTGAGGATGTGGTTGACCTAACTCCTAGCTCACCTATACAAGAGGGTGATGCTACCAAAAAGTGGGAGAAAGTCACTACAATCACAGAACCTGGGAGTTCTTCAAGGAGTATGGACATTAAGGACTCACCATCCTCTCTTGTAATTGTACCTACTCAGCAACCTCCTCAGGTTTACATTGATGTGAACTTCCTAGACTACTTGTTTCAGAGTCTCTTTGGGGAGGGCATATCAAGGCAAGAAGCTGAAGAAGATAGACCAAGGCAATCAGGTAATGTCATTGGTCAACTGGATGTTGAGGCAGACCCTAAGATTAACTTCAAAGGGAAAACCTTGACTGAAGGCCCAGCGATAGAGCCTGAGAGCCCTGTCTTACAATCCATTGATGAAGTGACAGAGATTGAAACACCGGTCACAATAACAACTACTTCAGCAACTCAACCCTCAGTGAAACACCTGCTGGTGAAGGTGTATCACAGTCTCTCTCTGGCCAGAGCTTGGATGCTACACCAAGTAATTGTCACACCCTCAAATTTCGGGTCTGGAATCTATCACGGAGGGGTGAGCAAACAGGATCGATAAAATTGGGTACTAAATCAATAACAATTATTGAAATTAACATGGGGCTTTGATTCCCCATGTAATTTTTTGCATGTTAATGTGTTCAATTTACCTGAAAAATGTCGGATTGATGATGAACAGTCGAAGAACAGGTCGCGACTGATGTGGAATTCGATTGTTATCCAAACGACTATGATAATCAAATTGGTTGTACAGGAAGCTTATAAGGGATCAAATGAGCAAAAGCCTTATGTTAATTTCATGATATAATGCTCACAGGTAGAGATTGACTTAGTTACAGGTCGAGGATGTAGATGGCGATCGAATTGATATGTTTATGTGTTTTCAAATCAAATGGAACTCTGTGGAAGTTTTTAAATGTGTAAAAGATCGTTAGTGCACCATCAATTTGATAATTATTAATGTTTTAGTGCCTGATTTCTTGGTTGGTCGGTTGAGCTTTTGGTCGAAGTGGGAATCCCATTAACCGACTACAATATTCAAATTATAGTGGCCCACGAGTTCTAGGCATTCACGCAAAGGTGTCGGGATATTAATTTAGTTGAAAAACCAACCCAATTTGGCGTTTTGGGGGTCGGCGGAAGTGCCACCGGAATGTGGCCGGCGGTGGTCGGGGAAATCTGGCGGGTGGTTTGGGTTTTTAACAAAATTACACATCTAGTCCCTGAGGTTTACCTGGTGTATTATTTTATGTCCAAAGGTTTTAAAACAAGTTTAAAGATTAACATTTTTAACCCAAAACTTTTTGGGTTAGGTTTTAAAATAATAAATCTTATTATTATTATTATTATTATTATTATTATTATTATTATTATTATTATTATTATTATTATTATTATTATTATTATTATTATTAATGTATTATTACTATAATTGTTGAATTTAACATCCACGTATTTAAACTTAATCGTTTATAAAAATTAACTTTTAATTAATACAAGTTCGAGATGTTACAATCTAACTCGAAATTTTCCGGATTGTCACATCATCCCCCTGTTATAGGAATTTTCGTCCCGAAAATTAAGATGTACTGGCAACATTCTTAAACAGGTTAGGATACTTGTGCATCATTTCGTCCTCTTGTTCCCAAGTGAACTCAGGAGCACGCCGGGAGTTCCACCGAACTCTGACAATCAGAATCTTGTTATGCTTTAGTTGTTTAACCTCCCTATCCATGATTTCAACTGGTTCCTCAATAAATCTGAGTTTCTCATCTACTTGTAATTCCTCTAAAGGCACAACCAGGGATTCATCGGATAAACACTTCCTTAGATTGGATACGTGTAAAACATTGTGCACACCACCAAATTCAGCAGGTAGATTTAATTCATAGGCTACTGGGCCGAACCTTCTGACAATTTCAAAAGGCCCCACGTAGCGAGGGTTTAACTTCCCTCGTTTCCCAAAGCGTATAACTCCCTTCCAGGGAGATACCTCTAGCAAAACTTTATCTCCTTCCTGAAATTCAAGTGGCTTGGGGTGTTTATCAGCGTAGCTTTTTTGGCGATCCCTGGCAGCAACCATGCGTTCTCTTATCTGGAAAATTTTCTCATGAGTTTCAAAGATCAATTCTGGGCCAGTAAGTTGACTATCTCCAACTTCTGCCCAGCAAAGTGGTGATCTACATTTACGTCTATATAAGGCCTCGAATGGTGCCGCCTTGATGCTCGAATGATAGCTATTATTATATAAGAACTCTACCAAAGGTAGATGACCTTCCCAGTTCTTTCCAAAATCAATAACACAAGCCCTAAGCATATCCTCAAGAGTCTGTATGGTTCTTTTACTTTGACCATCAGTCTTAGGGTGATAGGATAGGTCGTGCTCATATCTAGGCGAGTGCCTAGAGCTTTCTGAAGTTTATCCCAAAAGATAGATGTAAATCGTGTGTCACGATTAGAGATGATAGACACTGGCACTCCGTGTCTAGAGATAATTTCTAAGCAACTAGGGTTAATGCTAGAATAATTCTAGAAGAATCAAAGCTATTATCAGCCCTGGTATCAAATAGATGTGTAGCTACCGATGATAAGGTACGTGTATGTCACAACATTTGGTCTTGTCGAATGTGGCTTGCTTCAGTCGTAAATGTATGACCGCGTGATGTATCACCTTGATTTATATGACCTTTATTTCCATAATTTAACTATTCTTACTTTCTAGTTATAGCCATTTCATAATTTTGATTGTCTCTAACTCGTCTTGGGGTCCTAATCAACCTAGGGCACACTGATGGTAATGGTCAGAACTCCAACCTTCTTAATGTCCCCGTTTAACGCATGTTAGCTTAATCGTATCAACATAGCTAGGTTCACAACATTGGCATTCTTGTCTACCTTACCGCTAGATTGCTTGTTCGACCCTCCAACTTCTTTCTACTACTCACTAGATTTTCTCGGTGTCCTTCTTAATTCTATTTGGTCTATATCATAAGGTATGATATCAGCTTTATCAATTCATGGAGTTTGTCAATATAAAGAGCACGACTTAACCCTACCATGCACGATTTTAGAACTACAATTCTAACTTTTGCATTTCATTCCTTAAGTAATAGTACTCAATCACCAAGGCTTTGAACTCATCTCAAACCTCAATAACCCTATATATAAGCATCACCGGTATACTAAGAATGTGCTTAAATCAGTTACACGACACCCTAATTTTCCTTAGCATTATCCCAAAGAATAATGTAATGTATGTATAGTGAGTATCATCACTCTTCTATATTTCCTGTAGTCTACTTTCATTCTAAGCATTCAATCAGTTCCTCAGTTACTGAAATGCTAAGTGGAGGAATGTCTCTTAAAAGATAAAATTAGTGTCATGATTGGAAATACCATGAAGGCTCTAAGTAGGACAGGACTTAAGTAATAGCAAGTAAACTACAAGCACATAAGCACAATATGTCTAATGATAGCTGCCTATCCTTCATACTTTCAGGATTTTAGATATAACCATGTTAGGACAAGCATTAGGGAAACAAGTCTCTCTTTAGGTTAGGACAAGTGTAGCATAGATTACCAAATGGAACACGTCAAGGTAATTGACCCATTTGCCTTTTAGGCTTGTATATTGACCACAGTAACTTCACGTGCTATAATAGCAGCAATCTTACGGCCAGGGTTTCTAGACCGTGAACGGATTTGACGAGAAGCCATTCTGAAAGATCATTAAGAATTTTCATGGAAATTGGGTAATATGAGCTATACAACATGAAAACGATAATCGAGAATTTGGCATAATAGCAATGAGATGTTCTAGGTGTAATCGTTTGATTCGTAAATCAAAACGAGTACGTTGACTAATCAAAGTATTGGGTCAATCATAACTTTGTTGAAGACATGCGTACTTATAAGCAGATACTCATCCCGAGAGTTCCCAGGTAAGGTAGACAGATCCATCGGTTGATTTGGATTTATATGAATACCTTGCCTAGACAGAACGCCTCGAGATGCAGGCATCACGCTCTTCCAGTATTACATGTTTCAAGTTGTAAGACACAGACTTTGACGAATTTGAAAACCACGAATAACGATTCAAAGCTCATTTTGAAAACCATTTGATTTAGGCACGCAATGCCTTGAATATGATTTAAGAATCATGTGTGCATTGATAAGAATCAAGGTATAAGAGGAATCACATAAGGCACGATGATAAGTGTAGATCCCACATGTCGTTGAGAATAAGTTTAAGAAGACAAGTATCTAAGTTTAAGCATATAACTTCTTAATCCTATTCAATCTTTAACTAAGGCAATTTACTTTGTGCAACTATTGTGTGTGGCTATAGGCTAGATGCAATTCCTAACTCATTATAACCAATGGCTCTGATACCATTCTGTCACACCTTTAAATTCCGGGTCTGGAATCTATCACGGAGGGGTGAGCAAACAGGATCGATAAAATTGGGTATTAAATCAACAAAAATTACTGAAATAACATGGGGCTTTGATTCCCCATGTAATTTCGTGCATGTTAATGTGTTCAATTTACCTGAAAAATGTCGGATTGATGATGAACAGTCGAAGAACAGGTCGCGACTGATGTGGAATTCGATTGTTATCCAAACGACTATGATAATCAAATTGGTTGTACAGGAAGCTTAAAAGGGATCAAATGAGCAAAAGCCCTATGTTAATTTCGTGATATAATGCTCACAGGTAGTGATTGACTTAGTCGCAGGTCGAGGATGTAGATGGCGATCGAATTGATATGTTATGTGTTTTCAAATCAAATGGAACTCTGTGGAAGTTTTTAAATGTGTAAAAGATCGTTAGTGCACCATCAATTTGATAATTATTAATGTTTTAGTGCCTGATTTCTTGGTTGGTCGGCCGAGCTTTTGGTCGAAGTGGGAATCCCATTAACCAACTACAATATTCAAATTATAGTGGCCCACGAGTTCGAGGCATTCACGCAAAGGTGTCGGGATATTAATTTAGTTGAAAAACCAACCCAATTTGGCGTTTTGGGGGTCGGCGGAAGTGCCACCGGAATGTGGCCGGCGGTGGTCGGGGAAATCGGGGGGTGGTTTGGGTTTTTAACAAAATTACACATCTAGTCCCTGAGGTTTACCTGGTGTATTATTTTATGTCCAAAGGTTTTAAAACAAGTTTAAAGATTAACATTTTAACCCAAACTTTTTGGGTTAGGTTTTTAAATAATTATCTTATTATTATTATTATTATTATTATTATTATTATTATTATTATTATTATATTATTATTATTATTATTATATTATTATTACTTATAATTGTTGAATTTAACATCCACGTATTTAAACTTAATCGTTTATAAAATTAACTTTTAATTAATACAAGTTCGAGATGTTACAATCTAACTCGAAATTTTCCGGATTGTCACAGCAATGAAAGCCAAAGCTCTCTCCACCCTGTGTCATAAAGGTCTGTGGGTGACAAGGGAAAAGGGATCTAACCCCTGAGGAGATTGAGGAGGAGGAAAGAGAGAGAAAGAGGAAGCTAAGGGGAGTAAGTTTCACTGGGTCTTCAAGCTTCATGCAAGCTGCAATCAGGGCTGCCCATAGACCAAACACTCAAGATGATGAGTTGAGGGCAGTTAGGATTACTTACTTACAGACCAGGAACTATGACATAGATGTGATTATCTCTCTCCCCTTAGAAGAATTGAATGATCTGGCTGACATGGAAATGTCAAGAGAGAGGAAGGAAGCTGAAGATGCAAGAATTCTTCTTGAGATCAAAGAGAAGAAAAGATAACAAAGACTATACAAGCATGTTCCTACTCTCTCGCCAGTTCAAGGAAGCCCTATGCAAGAGGTTGTGGCTGCTACACAAGAACCTCAGGTAGATAAAGAAACAGATAGACAAAGATGATAGACTACCTGAATGCCACAGGCCTCTACCAGGCAGAAGCACTTCTTCCCTTGCCCTTTGAGTACATTGAGTTTGAGTATCTCAAACAACTTGAACTTCAAGTACTCAAAAAGCAGAAGTCAACAAAGAAGAAAATGAGGGAAGAAGCTGCTAAGTCAAGAGCTCTCATTCAGAAGAAGTTGAAAAAGTCTGTTGATAGACAAAAAATGATGAGCTTCTTAAAGCTATACGGATTCTCCAGAAGGAGACTTGGCCCTATGTCTCTATCCACTATGGATGAGCATATCAGGGTAATCAAGCAGAAGATCAAGGTGGAGAGCTTGTTGACTTACACACTCCTCCAAGTCAAGCTCCACCTGAAGTAGAGGTTAAGTTTGAACAACCTAAGACAACACAAACTGAACCCCTTGATTCATCTTCTGATCCACAGCAGGGCCAAAGGCCAGCCTCTTCATCTATTGACCCATAACAAGGTCAAAGGCCAGCCTCATTATCTGACCCACAACAGGGTCAAACTCCCTCTCCTTCTGAACCTGTGAGGGAGGAACACCCAACTAAGGAAGATATAGCTGATCAACAAGGTGTTGTAGGCTAGTCTTCTCAGTTAAAGACTGCATAGAGGAAGAAGATGATGGCTTCTAAACCATCTTCAAAGAAGAAGAAGAAGTCAAAATCAACCTCCTCTGATCCTCAGATGAATCAGAACATCCTAAGGAAGTGCAAGAAGAGGAAGCCCAATCACCTTCATTCAAATGGCTCCTTGCATCAGGAAGACCCATCTTATCTTGGACTTATTCAACTAATCCAGAGAGGTGGCATGTAGTCAGAGATCAAGGTGAAGAAAATGTCTACTCTTAGGAAGACCTCTTTAATTTACCTCTGCATGATCGTTTTGACATGAGAAGATACTTCACACGTCTGAGTGATCCTGACCTCTAATGAAGAAAGGAATGGTCATGATCATGTTGAGGACTGTGAACAGCTGAATATCTTCAAGTGTTTTGGTAGCATCAGCCTAGGGGGAGTTTGTAAGGATTCCTATAAGTCTGATGCAGCCAAAACACTCTAAGTCTTCTTGCATGCTGCACAGAACATGAAGTAGAAATGCTTCGAAAGTTTTACACTTCAGAAATATTCTAAATGTAAAATCTTCCGAAGCCAAGACCAATATCTTCCGAAGCCAAGACCAATATCTTCCGAAGCCAGAATGAAGTCTTCCGAAGCTTCAGATACAAAGTCTTCTAAAGCCAAAGAACCAAGACAGATTCTTCTGAAGACTTTTATCATACATGCTTTTATCTGATGTACTTTTTCTGTAAAGCTGAACCACTTTACCGCTGCCCACTCTGGTTGGTCACCAACTTGCATGAGTTGGTGAAAAGGTCCATGCTTTAGGAAAACTATACATTGAGGTCTTGGGTCAAACCTTTCTACTTTATGTACTTTTATCCTTTTTGTAATATATTAGGATGTGAGCTATATCTGCCTTTTGATTGTACATGGATTTTGTTGTCTAGTTTATGTATCAGCTGGCCTTTAAAGTATGGTCGTCTGTAGGTTGAGTATATAGTGTCTCAAGTCTTGTAACTTAGTAGAGGTGTATGCTTATGCTTGAATACTTATAACTTTGAACTTGAGAAGCAATATACAGCATCCTTGAAAACCAACTACTTATGTTGTTATCTTGTTCTGTTCTGTTCTAAGTTTACTTGTGTTCTTTACATCACCATAACCAGTTCCCATTTGATCTGTTAAGTGTTCTAATACACTCTCCTCATTGTGTTATTGTGTTGTAAGTGCCACCCTTCAACCGCTCCTGTATAAGTGAAACTGTTACATTATAAGTGGATTTTATATGTTAATTTATTTTAAACTTGTAAAATATCATAAGTTTCAACATGTAATCCTTTGAGAAAATATTATATGTTTGTGAATACAGATGAATACATATACTCACATATCATCTAAATTAAATCACGGTAAAACTAAAATTTTGTAGGGTGTTCTAATAGAATAACACCTAAAACATGTTTATGAAAAGTATTTGTTTTCACTATTTGGTAAATCACAGAAAGCCATAAATTGCAAGGAGTGGTTCTTGTTATGAGAGAGATTAGTTAAGTTAGTTTCATGGTTATTACTCAAGTTGTTGGAGATAGTTAATTTCTAGTTAGGAAAGAACCTTCTACAATGTGCTAGATATTCTTTCCTATTCTTGTATAAATAGAACACCTTGTCCCTCGCTTTTAAATCAATGAAACAAAGTATCTCATATACACTACAATATGGTATTAGAGCGTACGCTCTTGGATTCCGACGCCCTCTTTGGCAATCTGTCATCTTCTCCGGCACAACTTCGGTGAATTCTATATCTTTAACCGTCTTCTATCTTCTCTGTCTGTTTACCTTCATCATGGCCACTTTAATGTCATCTTCTTCATGTTCTTACGAAGATGAATTCAACCAATTCACTTCCTAATATTGAAAATTTTCTATCAATTAAGCTAGATCATAGTACTTACCTCAATTGGAAGCATCAGATTGTCACTGTTCTGAATCTGCTGAGTTTTCTGAAATCAAACACTACAATACCAGAAGACAATCGAGAAATTCGGGAGAAAAGAGATGGCTATGTTCAAGCCTTAATCACCGCAACTCTATCTCCCTCGATTCTACACCTTGCTAGAAATTCAAAAATATCTTTACTCTTGACGGTTATTGAAGACTCTTTTCTTCAAACTGTGTTCGCCATGCAGTCACAATTTCGTACTCAATTTCATCTTTTAAAACAAGGATCAAAGTTGATTATTGAGTTTTTGAATTAAGCAAAAGAAATTGTTGATTCGCTTAATCCTATTAGCGATCCAATTTCAAACGATTTGCTTGTATTGCAAGTTCTTTAAGGATTCTCGTTTCAAGAATTTTTTCATGAATGTTGAGAATCAGAACAAAACTTTGACCTATTCTCAACATAGGTCAAAATTACTTACATACGAGACACGATTGAAGCAAAGACAATCGGCTCAGCCACCTATTCTCGCTGTAATGATTGCTTCGACTTCAAATCCACCACACTTAGACATATCTAAGTCGATTACTTGTCAAATTTGTGCCAAATCCGGTCACAAAGCTTCGACATGCTATTATCGATACTCTCCTGTTGATAATTCTCATTCTTCTGGTGGTGGTACAAATTAGAGTGGATATAGGGCTTGTGGTGGTGGTGGACGTCTCGGTGGTGGTCGTGGCAGTCCTTAATGGTAGCACCCTTCTCGATTTGCCGCTAACCTCACTGTTGTTGACTTTGATGTTGGAACTGCTAGTTCTATCGCTGATGAAACCGGATATCCTAAACATCATGGGCCTTCTCTTGGTCTTGGTAGTGGTCTATTAGCCCAAGACCATCTTTTCCCTCACATTCTGCTGGGCCGCCCCCTTCTGGGTCTTTTTTTAGGCCTCAACATTTTGCCACTCTTAGGCTGCAACAGTCAATTCAATCTCATGGGTCAAGTCTTGAACCCACTCTAGCAGGTTTTAGGCCTAGACATTTTCACAATTGGGCTTCTAACCATGCTTCACATATTTTGGTCTTAGTGCTGATTTTTCACGCAATTGTCAAACTTTCGAATCGTGGATTCTAGTTTCCGGTGCTACTGCACATATGACTTTTGACCCTTCTATCATGTTTGGCACTATTCCTTACACTGGTTCTGAGCGTCTTATTTCTGCTATGGTACATCTCTTACCATATCTCATGTTTGATTTTCTTATCTTCGCTTATCGAGTTGTACATTGTTGCTTTGATATGTTTTGTGGTTCCTTGCCTTACAAAGAACCTATTATCAATCATATAACTTGTGATTGATCATCCCGTTTTTGTTTTATTCTCATGCTTTGGTTTATCTGTACAGACTTACACCAGACAGCTTCTCTACCACATGCGAGCTAGTCCACACCAGCTTTACTATCTTACTGTTACTTTCTCTGCTTCTCGGGATCTTTGGTATACTCATTCGGGGCATCCTTCAAATCCTGCTTTATTTAGGCCACCCTTGTTATCTTTTCTTCTAAATCTCTACATAAACCATCTAACTCATGTTGTATTTCTAAATAGTCGTATGCCTTTTCATTCCATTATATCTCATTCTACTGTTCCTTTACATGTGATTCATGGCCCTTCACCTATTGATTCTAGATCTGGTTATCATTATTTTATTACATTCATTGATGATTTTAGTTGATTTATGTGGATGTATCCATTAAGCAAACGCTCACAGGTTGTTGATGCTTTTTGTCATTTTTGACCTTAAGTTGAAAATTTGTTATCTTGCACCATCAAACATATTCAGTGTGATGGTGCTCCTGAGTTGACTTGTGGAGATATGACTCGTTATCTTTCTGAGTCTGGTAGAGCTTATCGGATCTCTTGCCCTTATACACCTCAATATAATGGGGTGGCTGAGCTCATGAATCATTATTTGTCTAAGGTTGCTCGTGCTTTATTATTTCACGCTCATCTACCAAAGAAGTTTTGGTATGATGCTTATGCAACTGCAACCTTTCTTATTAATCGGCTTTCTACGCTGGTTCTTCATTATTCCACTCGTTATAAGGTTTTATTTGGTACTCGTCCTGATTACTCGATTCTTCGTACGTTTAGGTGCCAATGCTATCTATATCTTAGTGATTCTCATATGGATAAGGTTTCACCTAAGCCTATTCCTTGTATTTCCCTTGGATATGCTCCCAGTCATAGTGTTTACTGATGTTATAATCCATGTACTTCTCGTACTATCATGTCTCGTCACATAATTTTTCATAAGTCTATGTTTGAGATTCCTGACTCTTCTTCTTCATCCTCCTAGTCTCCTTCTTCACTTCCCATTCCTGATTTCTTTATTCATCCTCCATCTTATCCTGTTGATTCTTCAATTTGTCCTCCTTCTCCGTCTACTCAGTCTTCACCTCCCCATCTTCTTCTCCTTCTTCATCTTCTCCGTCTCCTCCCCCTCCACCTCCGGTTCCTCATCCTATGATCACTCAATCTCGTGATCACACTCGTCAACCTAGACAGTTCATTGAGCATGTCCTTTTTCATGTTGATATCACGCCTACCACTGAGACATCTTCTTTCTCACAGGCTCAACGTTATTCTGTTTGGTGGGGTGCTATGCATACTAAGTTTGGAGCACTACAATCCAACCACATATTGGATCTTGTTCCACCACCTCCTTCTGCCAACGCTTTTGGTTGTAAGTGCGTAATGTGCTATAAATTATACGTAAAATTCCAATCAAAAGCACATTAATATTTCTTAATATCTTCCTTAAAATGATGATTATGTACTTAAATTATTAAGTGTATTTTCAGTGTTAAAAAGGGCAAGATGGACAAAAGAAGCATATTTGATAAGAAATTTAAGAAATCCGAGCTTTGGAGTCCAAGCATGGGGTCGTGCCTTATTAAGAATGCCCCTATGACTTGCTTGAAACACACCCCATGCTTAAATCGGCACACTCCCGTGTTTGGATATCTGACAGGATAAAAAGTATTTCCCCACAAAAATAGTCACGGGGTTGTGCCCCACCTCAAGCACATAGTTGTGCCCCATTTAACACGGGGTCGTGCCCGACACTCTCTGCACGTACGAGCCGACCAACTTTCGTAAGCATTCTACTAACACGGGGCCATGCCTTTTGGGCACGGGACCGTGCTTAAACACTCTAGAAAGTCTCTAAATAGAGGCCTAAGTTCACTATTTGAGAAAGCTTTTGGTGGGAGAGTTACTGTGCTGAATTCTCTTGGGAATCAATACTTAAAAATCATTTGGAGGGTCGGGAAGTGCATACAACATTTGGAAGAAGCTCAGGGTTTTCGAAATATCATCCATTGTAGATCACCGGTTTGATTGTTTCATTTCACCAATGATTTTATATCTATCTTCTATGTTACTTGTTGTTATGTTTAAGCTCATTACGAGCTAAACTCTCATTATCATCCTAATTGGATGAAACTTATGTAATTTGTGATTAACTAATGGTGTGATTTATATTATGTTAATATTATAGTAATCTTGGGAAAACTACTGATAGTTAGCATCTACATTTGAATGGAAAGTTATAACCTTATGATTTGTAATAGTGAATATCATACAAGATTGAAAGACGTATGACTAACTTTTATTCGCGAAACCGGTCTTTATAATAAATCTATGACTAATGGACTAGAAATGGTTATTAGAAATCATATCACCTTAACTTTCTGATCATTTACGGGTTCCCTTTTATTAGTACGAGAAATCTACAGTAATTGTTATGGTATTCTAAAATTAATGGGATGTTAGAAAGGAACCTGATCAACTTTCTTTTTAACATTAAGTTATATTTTTAGAAATCGTATGTCAAAAAGTCACATTACCTACACTACTACTGGTTTTGATTTATTCAGTAAGTCTCATCCTAATGATGAGGTCCTAGTCACTACGGAGCGGATAGACGAAAAATCTTTATAAATATTAACATAATTACTTTAATCAATATCTTTAATCATACCACCAATTCATCGTAGTTACATAAGTGTAATCTAACTAGGATGATAACCTTTATTCTCAGGTTTTAATCCAAAAGTTTTAATCTTACTTTACTTTATTTTAATTATTATTTTTAAACCCTAAAAATCTTGATTACATCAATGCAACTTATCATTTTCTAAATAAAATCTAATCTTGTAGTCAATCATTAAGGCTGTTGAGTAGGCTTGGTGTGTCTATGGATTGATACTCGGTTCTTACCATCACTATATTACCACACGACAGATACACTTGCCTTTTGTTTGTGTAGTTTAGTATTAGTAATAACCAATTAAAACTAAATCTGTGCGGAAAATTCTTTAACAAAATATATATACCTTTCACACGCATCAATGGGTTTACAGGATCAAGAATAATCCTGATGGTTCTGTGAGTTATTATAAAGTCGGCCTTGTTGCTAAGGGCTTTTATCAGACAAAGGGGATTGACTATACAGATACTTTTAGTCTTGTTGTTAAACCCACTACTATTCGTCTTGTTTTGTCTGTTGCCTTTCCCGTGGCTAGTCTATTCAACAAGTTGATGTCAACAACGCCTTTCTTCATGGGGATTTATTAGAGACAGTATATATGTCTCAGACCTTAGGCTTTGTTGATCCTTCTCAGTTTCTTCATGTTTGTCTTCTTCAGAAGGCTCTCTATGGCCTTAAACAGCCCCCCGAGCTTGGTTTTCCAAGCTCTCTTCTGTCATCCTATCTAAAGGGTTTTTTCAATGCGTATCTGATACTTTCTTATTTTTCTATTAGCGAGATGGTAGTATAGGCTATGTCTTAGTCTATGTGGATGATATTATAATTACCAGGAGTTCATCAGAGTTTGTTACTTCACTGATTGCTCGTTTACATTCTCAGTGTGCTCTCAAGAATTTAGGCACCTTATCTTATATCTTGGGAGTACAGGCCGTGTTTAGTGATGATTGTCTACAGTTGTCTGAGAAATGTTACTTACTTGATCTATAACAGCGCACAGGCTTGGCTCAGTGTTGGCCTTTATCCACTAATGTTGCTACTAGCTGATAGTTATCTCGCTATGTTAGGGTTCCTCTAGCCAATCCCACTCTTTATCGCAGTGTTGTGGGTGCCTTGCAATATCTGGGCTTGACTCGCCCTGAGATAGTTTATGCAGTCAGCAAGGTGTCTCAATTTCTTAAGACTCCTACTGACCGTCACTGGGCTGCTGCCAAGCGTATTTAACGGTATCTACGTGGCACTTCTTCTCATGGATTGGTTATTCGGCGTTCCTCATGTTATGATATGCATGGCTATTCTGATGCCGACTGGGCTGGTTGCCCTGATGACAGACGATCGATAGTGGTTATTGTGTATTTCTTGAACCCAATCTCATTAGTTGGAGTTCAAAAAAACAACATACTGTTGCTTGGTCAAGTAGTGAAGCTGAGTATCGTGCTCTTGTTCATACCGCTGCTGAGATACAATGGATTATGTCTTTGTTACGTGAGTTGCATATTATATCATCTTCTTCTCCCACTATTTGGTGTGATCATCTTGGTGCCACTTATCTTGTTTTCAATCCTGTGTTTCATTACCGTATGAAGCACATTGAAATTCACATGAATTTTGTTCGAAATATGGTATTAGCTAGAGCGCTCTATGTTCGATTTGTTCCTACTCGTTCTCAACTAGCAGATGTATTGACCAAAGCTTATCCTCTTCTCACTTTGATTCCTTTCGGTCCTAGCTTCAAGTGGTTTCACCCCGTTGAGCTTGAAGGGGCATATTAGAGAGATTAGTTGAGTTAGATTCATGGTTGTTACTCAAATTGTTAGAGTTAGTTAATTTCTAGTTAGGAAAGATCCTTCTAGAATGTGCTAGATATTCTCTCTCGTTCTTTTATAAATAGGATACATTGTCCCTCTCTTTTAAATTAATAAAACAAAGTATCTCATATACACATTTACAATACTTGTAAACACAAACAAACAAACAAACAAACAAACCCAGTATATCCCACTCAAGAGCAGGGTCTGGGAGGGGTAGGTGGTGGCAAGTCTTTCCTCTATCCAGATAGGTAGAGAGACCGCTTCCAAAGAGACCCCTGGCTCGATAGCAAAAGCAGTAACGCTAACGAATCAACATATAATCAAACATATGATATGTGATATATGGTATATGGTACAGCACACATCAGGAAGCATATAATCAACATATAATCAAACATCATACAACAAACATTGAAATATCACCAAAAGCAAGTATAACATGAACAAGCATGTATCAGGAAAGCAGCAAGTTTCCCCTAAAAATGTCCAAGCGTACTACATACATATCATGTCCCGTAACAATTAATCAAAGTCCTTTCCTAGCTACAGGAACCACTAAAAGTCCTTAATTTTGATTCTACGCCTCCATTCACTCCTATCCTCGATCATGTGCTCAGAGAGGTGCAACTGTACCATATCCCGCCTAATTCTCTCTTCCCAAGTCAACCTAGGTCTTCCTCTACTCTTCCTACCCTCTATGATGATGTTCTCCACTGCTCTGACTGGTGCTGCCATGGTCGCCTCTTGACATGTCCATACCATCTTAATCTTCCCTCTCGTATTTTATCTGCAATAGAAGCCACTTCTAACTTCTGTCGAAACACTTCGTTTCTTATCCGATCCAATCTTGTATGACCACACATCCACCTTAGCATTTGTCACACCCCCCTTGACGGCGGAAACGTCGAGGTGTGAGGAATTACGATTGTTCACAGCCACATAACGCCATTTTAAATTCCCATTATATTAATCAAGATTCAATGTTAACAATACAAGTAAAATCTCAAACAAAGATACATTAAGAATACAAGATAAAAGTAACAGATCATTCGTTTTATTTCTCTAATTCCAATCCTAAAATGTGATAAGCTTCAAAGTGCAGAACACATACTTGAGGTATTCCTGAAACATGTTAAAAATAAAAGGTCAACATAAAGATGTTGGTGAGCATTCTATAGTTTTGGATACATAAGTATAAAAGATGGCAATTCATATTGTAAATTAGAGAAACAAAGTAGCTAGGGATGTAAGACAGAATGCACAATCAAACCTTGACAAAGTTTTACAAGTTTCAAACGTGTACTTGGATCAACCAGTTATAAGTATATACGATTAGCTAAGTGTACTTGGATCAACCAAGCAGGCTTGTCAGGCCCATAGATCTATGACGTCGCCAGGCTAGCAATAGTTAATGATTGTACATGTATTTGACATTACATGGTAGCTACAAGATTCAACTAATCACAACACACAAGTAAATTGCCATAAGTTTACAAGACTCAAATAAGTTTACAAGTCCAATGATATAAGTTAACATGTTTCACCCCAAAATGTGGAAATAAGAAAAAGGGGTATAGAAATACTCACATTGATATATGCACTACAAGATGATAATAAAAGATTAAACGATGATCCAAAGTATCCATTACAAGCACCTAAATATATATTACAAGTTTAAGATTAATAATATGATTAACGTTCAAATAAGAATTAGGGTTTTGATAGAATTATGTTTTGTTAAGTAATTAAATTTATAAAGTAAATTTTCATATTTTTAATCCATTAGATGAATTATTAAGTGTTTTAGAAATGAATTTAGATATACTAATGAAGTTCAAAATGTAATTAAGTCTTTGATTAACGAAGAATGTGACAACCCGAAAATTTTCATGATTTAATAAAAATTTTTTATGTGAATTTATAGTTTACTTTTATATTTTTATTATTATTTAAGGATAATATTAATAATAATAAAATAATAACAAAATAATAATAATAATATTATTATTATTAAAAAATAATGTTAATAATGATAATTAATAATAATGAAGATATTGTTATTAATAATAATTTATAAAATTATTTTAATAAGTTCAGGGGGGTAATTTGTAAATCTTAAAAACTGATTTTTAAACTTTAAACATGAAATAATAGAATCCTGAAACCACAGGGACCATTCTGTAATTTTTTGAAAACCCAAACCAACCGCCCGTCCCCTCGATTTTCCGGCCACCTCCGGCCACTATTCCGGCGACTCTCCGGCGACATTCAAACGGCCAAATACACCCTTTCAGTTCAATCAAAAGCCACCAACACTTTCACGATGATGATTCGAACCGGGACCATTGTTTAATTTAGAATTCATAGTGCAGAACCCCCCGAACCCACTCGACCAAACTTTCGGCCGACCCACTCAACCATTCGAGCACTAAACTTCAATAATAGACTAATTTATACACACATCTACGACTATAATCTGTTCCTAAACTAACTCATTCTTCAATTCATCAAAAACACACAAGAAATTCCACCTCGATTACCCTTTGAAGCCGCGACCTGCAAGTTAGTCGAACACACCCTTCTGGTCAATATAATCCAAAATTGACAAAGGGCTTTTGTTCATTCAGATCATTAGAAGGTATCTGTGCAATCATTGGTTTTCATCATCGTTTGATCATCATTCGATTTCAAGATAACCGCGACCTGTTCTTATATGTTCTTAGCATCAATTCGAAACGAAACAGGTAATTGAACACATCTTTATACTCGATTTATCATGGGGAACAAAAGCCCCATGAATCCATACACTATCATAAACGTTTGGGTGATCAATTTGAACGATTTGGTTTCTAGGGTTTGTACGAATTTGGGGAAATTGGGAAATGGTGGTTAAAACAATTACAAATCAATTCTTACCGCGGCTGCGGCCTTTGGTTCACTGGTTTGGGCTGTGTGTTTGTGGGTGTGAGGTCCCGGGTTCGACCCGGGCAACCTCCTTTTTACTGTTTTATTTTTTTTAAAAGCTTTATAAATACTTTAAAAATATGGAAAAATTTCTAAAAATTATAAAAATAAATTTTATTAATTTTCCTTATTTTAAATCTTACAAAATAATTTTCTGTAAATTTATTTTATTTAAAAACTTTAATAGATTTTTATAAAATATTATTTAAAAATATTAAAAATACTTATTTTTATAAATAAATTCTAAATCAAGTTCAACTATGAAATAATCATGAAAATCATGAAAATCATATAAATATTATTTATAATATTATAAATAATTATTTCTATAAAATAAACGCTATATTATCTTTAAATATATTTTATAAAATCACAAATTATTTACAAAATTGTGGGGTATTTCTTGTAAAATATATTTTAACCAAAGATATAGATTAATACCTTATTATTAATCAAAATACTATAATTGTAATTATCCTTATTTGTAATTATCTTTGGATAATTATAAATTATATAAATAAACCACATCATTTTTATATTTAATTCCAAAAATATATAAATACACTTATGAAATCCTCCTAATGGAATCAAAATGCAAATAAATACTTTGTAAACTTAATACCTATTAAAAACCCCATAATTCTAATCCTTGATTTAACGTTAATTCCAAACTTAATCTTGTATATATATATACATTTATTTGTGTGCGTGTTGCACGTCAAATCGAACCAACCCGAATCCGACTAAATATATCTATTCGTATGGAATACATATTAAAGACTTAGTTACAATTAATAATAGGTATTGATCGTGCTTGATCGTGCATTGCCTAATTCTTTGAAGTTCTTATTCATATACATTACATCAATCCAAGGTGAGTTTCCGTGGCCCCTTTTTATGCTTTTATAATTGTTTCAGTGTTTTTCAAACTTGGGGGAAAAGTATGCTCACCCGTTTTCGATGCTGTAAAATCTTACATACAATTTTCATACTTGGAATCGACGTGATACTATTCTCATATTCTAATACATACATGGTGTTATTCTACGATTCTTACAACCATTAATTCCCGGGTTTGGGAACCAACGGATAGGTATTGGTAGTACTACTGGGTTGACACCCCCCCCTCGACAGATCGGTTTAACTTGTGAGTTACCGACTACAGCTGCCAGCAATCAGGCCATGGGTGAATATATTCCGACGAATTTATATGCATAACTGTCATTAGGTTTGGTTGTCTTAAACACATGTTATGTGGTTTTTGCTTACAGTATGATTCCATATCAAATTCTATACAGCATCACTACATGTTTTCAATTTAAACCTGCGGAACTCACCAACAATTATGTTGACCATTTTTGAGCATATCTTTTCAGGTAATCATAATCAAAGAGGATAGCTAGTGCTGGTGCCTTAGCAGAGACCCTCAGGCTTTCAATAGATTGCATTTGTATTGTATATCATTTACTGTTATATCTGAACACTGTGTATATGGATTTTTTAATTATTAAGACTATGATAGTCGTGGAACTGACTAACCACGACACAAGTCACCATTGTGTCGGGCGACGTCATGACACGAGGATTTTGCATGTAATATGTCTCTGTAATTATACCAAGTGTTATGACGATCCTGTCCGTCGCATCTTCGTGTTTCCGCTACAAGCGGGGGTGTGACAGATTGGTATCAGAGCCTTGGTTATAGAGATTTAGGTGGAGAATTCGACCTAGACTATAACCTAAGAACCTTCATATAGAATGCATGCTAGGGATTGTGTGCATTTGATTTTACCTAAATGTCTTTTCATGATTTGTGTGACACATAGACACCTGTATTCTGGATTTCCTGGCAAAAGGCCCTCGGGCTAAGGCAAGCATATCGCATATATCTCATTGCGAGACCTGGTATGCTTACCTGGGGATTTCTGGGATGAGTGATAAACTATGGTCAATACACAGGTCTACAAGGCAAATGGGTCAAATATATTAAGTCTATGAACTTAATATACAGGTATATTCCTATATACCTAATAATCTACAAGTATGTTCCTACATACCTGATTTTATACATGTACACGTGTTACCTGAACATCCCGGGGAAGACATTATTACTCTTAGTCTTTCTCCATGGGATACTTTTATACTAAGAACTTTACGCTTGTATGCGCACAACATCATATTATTAGGGAACTTCGGTGATCACGCGTAACGTCGATCTCGGATATTGAATCCGACCCTATCATAGTTATGACTGAAATCCTGAAAGTATGACGGATATGCAGTTATCATTAGACTTAATGTGCTTACATGCTTATTTGCTATTACTTGCTATTATTGGAATACTGGCTCATGGACATAAGGACATTACATTATTTGTGCTTGATGAATCTAGATAATACTATGATGTTAACTTAGGGTAAGTGGAGCTAGGGTGACCATGCAAGGTAAATACCATTACGGGTGCACACGTAATTGCAATTCACCATGCATGAGAAGTCTGGTTAATCTTACCATGAGATAACGATCATGAGTATCACACGTTCTATTCTATACCCTAGGGTGCTAGGGTCATAATTCTAATAAGTCCTTGTTGAAGGCAATCAAACATTATAAGTCCTTGTTAAAGGCAATCAAACATTATAAGTCCTTGTTGAAGGCAATCAAACATTAACAACACTTACTCAAGTCCTGTCCTACTTAGAGCCTTCATAGTATTTCCAATTATAATATTGACCTTATGAGAAATAACTCCACTTAGCGTTTCAGTAACTACTGAGTATGCTTAGAACGAAAGTGGAATACATAAATGTAAAGGAGTAATGATACTCTCTACACAAACAAAACGTTATTCTTTAAGATTATGCTAAGGATAAACGATGTCACGTAACTGGTTTAGGCATCGTTCTAGGTATGCCACGGATGTGGTGGGAACGCTGCGGGGAACCCTATTATAAGCATCCTTGGTATACCAAGAATGTGTTTAAACTGGGCTACGTGATGATCCCGATTGACTGAGGCATGGATCGGTTTGACTGTAAACTATACGTGTACGCTTTATGGATATTGCTACGTCACAATAAACTATTTACACTTTGGGAATGTTTTCTTTACAGCCATCAATTCCCGTGTGGAACCGATGTATAGGTTTGACTGTAGCCATTCATAACTGGTAAAACCGCCTATACATCAGTATAGTTGCGGTGGCTCTTATTAAACTTATATTACGTTATTCTTTAGGATGATGCTAAGGAA
Organism: Flaveria linearis; assembly: GCA_024085815.1. Lineage (NCBI taxonomy): Eukaryota > Viridiplantae > Streptophyta > Magnoliopsida > Asterales > Asteraceae > Flaveria > Flaveria linearis. The sequence continues at coordinate 6,032,614 of CM044009.1, forward strand.
AATTAAGATGTTATGTAACTAGTTTAAGTATATTTCAAAGTATATCGTGGATGTGGTGGGAACGCTGCGGGAACCCTATATATAACATCACCGGTATACTAAGAATGTGCTTAAACTAGGCTACATAATGATCTTAATGGACCGAAGCATGGGTTATTGGAACTTGATAAGTAAAACCATATGTGATTTTTTTTTATACTTTGATTCCTATCAAAGCACACACAAATCTTAAATCATAGTCAAAGCATTGCGTGCCTAAATCAAATAATTTTCAAAATGAGCTTTGACTCGTTATTCGTGTTTTCAAAATCTCGTCAAGTCTGTGTCACACCACCCAGAACATGCAATGCTGTAGGTGGAATTCCTACATCTCGGGATACTTTGTGAATTGAATATTTTATATTATAGGTGGTCACTCACCTCAATAATCGAATAAACTAATCATAACCTTGTTACCACTTATAAGTACGCATGTCTTCAATAAGGTTATGGCTGATCTCATATCTTGAGAAGCCCACGTATTCCCTTCGATTGTGAATCGAATGTTCACATCTCATTATAATGTCGAATCAAATCTTGTCTTTGATTTCGTCTTTCTGATTTAAATTATTCAAAATTTGAACACCATCATAACGAATTCTGCTATCTCGAACTTCGATCTTAAGCTCGTAATCATGATTTTGCCGTTGATACACTGATGTAACTTGAAATTTTCCGAATTCCTAATTGATACTAATTTCCTTTCGTCGTTAAGTTAAACTTCATACCGCTTGCACCGTGGGAGTTTTTAAGACAACACATGACTAAGAACACTCGTATCTCCTAAATGATTATACCTCATCAAAGCAGGGGAGATCCCCTTACTTTAATGAATCACTATTGCGATAAATGGTTTTCCATTGTTTGTTTTGTGAAATTTCATCCTCTGGATTAGGGTGACTTCCTTATCTTGAGGATTGACTTCATTATTCTCATTGAAATTTACATTTCACAAATGACATGATCTCACCAAAATAGGATCGAAGCCTGTATTTTGGTGACAAATGTCAACCCTCGATTGTTTTCTGGTTATTATCAAGATAAGCATGAATTCCATACCTTGATGACTAAATCTCAACTCTTGACCTTCAACTTACCATGGTTGTAATCAAGTAACGAGAAGGATGAAGTAACTTGAAGGATGAACCGATGTTGGTAATTCGACCTACCAAGCCAAATCATGATTTCTGAACCTGAAAGGAGACCCGATCGTATTAAGTTGATTTGGATTCCAAGCTTGGAGCACTTAAAATTCTTAAATCGATTTCTCTCCTTTTACCCTCATATTTGACCTAGCTATATGGAAACATTTATTCCTTACTTATCAACTTTCATTTGAGTTATCATCAAAACGTGATTGTGCGATGGTAGCCTTCCTAAACAATCCCTCTGCTGAAGATATTATCAACTTATAAACAGACTTTCTGGTCACGTAAATGTTCTCAGCTGAACTAATGGACTGTCGAACTGCGTATGTAAACAGAAATTGCTACCTTGCAAAACATGTTTACAAATACCTTTCCTATTATTCGTGTCACTCCTTGAACCGCTTTTGAATCCTTAACCTTGAAGATCATCTGAATTTGAACAACAAGACTTTAAAAGAGAAGTTCTGAAGGGAGTTACCAGCAAGAGAGGAATTATTTTTTTTTTTTTTTGGAGCCAAAACATTCTTAATATATGTTGAACCCGTGTCAACAAAGATGGGGAGAAAATTTGTGTTAATTATGTGGGCATGGAAATCACTGATCAGGTGAAAAAGAGAAAAGATGGCAGAACTAAGGGAAGAAATAGCTGTGCAGAAGGCCAAAGAGACAGAACTTAATAAAACTATTCACTTACAGGGGAAACGATGGGAGCAAAACAAATGCTAGCGACCATGTCACACGAGATAAGATCTCCATTATCAGGGATCGTTAGCTTGGCAGAAATTCTATCAACAACAAAACCTGATAAAGATCAGAAACAACTTTTGAGTGTCATGTTGTCTTCTGGCGATCTAGTCCTTCAACTTATTAGTGACATCCTCGACTTTTCCAAAGTTGAGTCAGGAGTTATGAGGTTGGAGGCCACAAAATTTAGGTCAAGAAGAGGTGATGTCCTAGTGGAGGTTATTGGTGATGTTTTACGGATTAGACAAATTCTCACCCACTTGATCAGCAATGCTATCGAGTTTACCCACCAAGGAAAGGTTCAGAGTAATCTTTATGTAATAGCAAACCCATTATCTCACGATGTCGAGAAATTAACCTGCATCCGTTTCAAATATTCGTACATCGTGGTATGACGTTAAAACATCAATCGTTATTCTGAATGATTGATTCATTTTCTGTTTTAATAATATTCTTAACTATTTTCGTGAACTCATTCCAAGATCCTCGCATAGTTTATTATTTCTTTAGACCGATGGTTGGTCAAAGGAGAAATACATATTCACAAGATATGCGTTAAGATCGTTTCATATGGTGACGTTTGGGATTCTTAAATTCCGACGGATAACCTCTCTTATCATTGTTGGTCTTATCTTAATTTCTAGACATCACTGTAAGGCCCCATTCCCGGGCACCTCACAGTTGGTCATTCACAGCATAAAATATACATATTATAAGTTAAGCAGCGGAATTAAGTTTAACAAAAAGCATCCATTCATTATAAAAACTGTTGTTAAGCAATACATTCTAGTTTCTAAGTCACAAAATATTTAATTGAATGAATTACAAAACAACAGTATCGTCAAAACAAAATGGATGTCAGACTTCCCGCCAAGTAGCCACCCCTGTGTGCCATCCTCAGCAACCTGTCACCTGCCAACTGGAAAATACATAAAAGTCAGCGTTGCTGAGTGAGTTCTAGTTTTATAGTTAAAATACTTTACTTTCCGTTCAAAAACCATTCCTCATTTATCGCAAGTGATCATACATCGTACGTACACATAGGTAATACTTTCATTATCTTCATCATCGTTCAATTCGTACTTTTATCATTCCTCTTTAATTAAACTGTGAGTCTTTTGCAACACCAAGTCGCTCACCTCTGAGCCAATCACAAAGATTGACCCATATACTGTGAGTCTTTTGTGACACCAAGTCACTCACCTCTAAGCCAATCACAAAGATTGACCCATATACTGTGAGTCTTTTGTGACACAAAGTCACTCACCTCTAAGCCAATCACGAAGATTGACCTACATTCCTGTGAGTCTTTTGTGACACCAAGTCACTCACCTCTATATCAATCTCAAGGATTGATCCTGTGTGCATCCTTCGGGGTAGCGAACCCGCATCACAGTTGAGCTAACACCTGCCAGGGGTGTGCACCTCCATTCATTGCTTGCAAGACTTTCGTTCATTCGTTCACGTTCCATTCCTCTTTATCATTAATCTTTCACTTTATTAATGATAATAATTATTGATCATGATCATTCCACATAGAACATACAGTATTATTATTACTAAGCATGATAATAATAATATACAAATAATATTATAAGTAATATTATTCATATTCTTTATAATATTCCTAATCATAATATTAATCAATATTAAGAAAAGGATATTATTACATTCAAACATCATCATACATTCATCTTCATGCATTTATCACCATTCCTAGCATCATACCATTCTTAACAATATTTTAATAATATTGTTAACAGTAATATACTAATAATATTATTAGTAACAATTAGGGTTAATCATACTCACCATTATATGCATGAGACATCATCATTTATTAACCCTAGTCAACCCTGGTCAAACCTCGAACTTCGGGTTTACTGAAATTTCCTGAAAATTTCTAAGTATCTAGGCGTATTAGCACTATTGGTCGTATAACCCCCTGGTCGTATGAGCACTATCAGCCGTATGAGTCCTGCTGGACTTTTCACCCAACACTTAGAATTATTCACTGGTCATACGACCTGGTCGTATGACCCCTGCTGGTCGTACCACTCTGGACTTGGAAACATATTCGGATCATATGACCACTGTTGGTCGTATGAGTCCACACTTAGAATATTTCCACATAATCATACGACCACTGTTGGTCGTATGAGTCCTATTGGCCTCATACTTAGAAAATATCACATGTTCATACGACCACTGTTGGTCGTATGAGTCCTATTAGACTCATCAATACTTAGAAAAATCCTGATCATACGACCACTGTTGGTCGTATGAGCACTGCTGGTCACATCAACTTTGGCTTATTTATTCTAAGTCCCATTTTCAGACATATTAGCATCCTACTCATATGCCTAATTCATATTTCAAGTCCAGAACATCAAAATGCCTATTTCTAAACATATGCACAAGATTCTAAACATAGATTTAACATAAACATAAACATCCATACAACCAGTTCATACGGGTATCAACCCACAGTTTTATAAAAAACATAGTTACATGCATTTCCAGCCCCAAAACAATTAAAAACAGTAAAAACGGGGTCTAGAACTCACCTTAGTCGTCTTCTTCGATTTACACTCTTCAACCCGAACCTTCTCAACTTGTTCTAACACCTAGAACACACACACCACATCACCCGAACACACAAGACACACTTATAAGCACATACGGTTCTAGAATTATCTAAAACTTCAAAAACTAGAGGATTCTTACCAAAAACCTCGAATTTCTCAGATCTTTCTTCAAAATTCCGATGGTTTTCTGCTCCTGCTACTTTCTCTCTCTAAAAATATCGATTGAAATGAAATGCAGGCAACGTGGGTGGCCATACCACCTTTTGTACAAAGAATTAATATAAAGTTTGTCAAATTGACACTTTTAGTCCCTCCTTTTAGTTGTCTTTCTTTTCTATTCTTTTCTTCCTTTTTCTTTTATTCTTTGTTAAAATACGGGTGTTACAAGTCCACCCCCCTTATATAGGTTTCGTCCCCGAAACCTGTTACTCCTCAAATAGATGTGGGTAGTGTTGTCTCATTTCTTCTTCAGTCTCCCACGTAGACTCGGATCCCTTCCTGTGCTTCCACTGTACACGCACAAGAGGAACCACTTTATTCCTCAACCTCTTTTCTTTACGATCAATGATTGCCACTGGTTGCTCCACGTAGTTGAGCCGTTCGTCTACTTCAATATCCTCCAGTGGAACAATCATATCTTCATCAGCTAAGCACTTCCTTAGATGAGATACATGGAATGTAGGATGAATTCCACTTAACTCATCTGGCAATTCAAGTCGATAGGCCACCTCTCCTACCCGTGCGACAATCCGGAAAGGTCCTATGTATCTCGGGCTTAGCTTACCTCGTTTCCTGAATCTAATGATTCCTTTCCAAGGTGAGACCTTCAACATAACTCGGTCACCAACCTTGAACTCTATCGGTCTTCGCCTCTTGTCGCATACGACTTTTGCCTATCTTTCGCCGCCTTCATGAAGGCCTTGATCTTTTCTAACTTCTCAGTCGTTGCTTCAATCACCTCAACACCTCCCAGTTCTTTCTGCCCTATGTCTCCCAACATACGGGCGTCCTACACCTCCTCCCGTATAGCATCTCGTAAGGTGGCATGCCAATGCTGGCGTGATAACTATTGTTGTACGAGAATTCTGCTAACGGCAGGTGATCGTCCCAACTTCCCCCAAAGTCGATCACGCACGCTCGAAGCATGTCTTCGAGTGTTTGGATCGTCCTCTCAGACTGACCGTCTGTCTGAGGATGATATGCCGTGCTAATATGTAGTCTCGTCCCCATCGCATCATGAAATCTCTTCCAAAACTTGGAGGTAAACCGGGTGTCGCGATCAGATACAATAGACACCGGCACCCCATGACGAGCTACAATTTCTCTGATGAACAGATCCGCCAATCTTTCAGATGAGTACGTCTCACGGATCGGTAGGAAGTGGGCACTCTTCGTCAAGCGGTCAACTATCACCCATATGGCATCATACCCTTTCGGGGTACGGGTAGCTTCGTGATGAAATCCATGGTGATATGTTCCCACTTCCATTCGGGTATATCCAACGGTTGGATCTTCCCGTAGGGCTTCTGGTGTTCCGCCTTCACTTGTAAGCAAGTTAAGCACTTACTTACGTACTCCACTACGTCGCGTTTCATGCCCGGCCACCAATAGTCTTTCTTCATATCGTGGTACATTTTGGTAGCACCAGGGTGAATGGAGTATCGTGTCTTATGGGCCTCGTCCATAATTCTACTACGTAGATCCCCGTATCGAGGAATCCACATTCGCCCAAATCGGGTCTTAACACCTAGAGTGTTCTCACCCAGTTCCGTAACTAGACCTCTCATCCTTTCAGAGTTAAGATGATCTTCCTTCAAAGCCTTATCTTGAAACTCCTTAACCTGTGTCATCACGTCGGAGGTCATGATCAACTGATAAGCCTTCACCCGAATCGGCTCAGGCCTTTCTTTTCGGCTGAGGGCATCAGCCACCACATTGGCTTTGCCCGGGTGGTAATGGATCTCACAATCATAATCTTTTATCAGTTCCAACCACCGCCTCTGCCTCATGTTTAGATCCTTCTGCTCGAAGAAGTACTTCAAGCTCTTGTGGTCCGTGAAGATGGTGCACTTTGTCCCGTATAGATAGTGTCGCCAAATCTTCAACGCGAAAACCACCGCAGCTAGTTCTAGATCGTGTGTGGGATAGTTGACTTCGTGGGTTTCAGTTGTCGAGATGCATAGGCTATGACCTTTCCGCGTTGCATCAATACGCAACCTAGCCCAGAATAGGATGCATCCGAATAGACCACTAAGTCTTCACTTCCCTCAGGCAAAGTCAAGACAGGAGCTTGTGTTAGTCTCGTCTTTAATTCCTCAAACGCATCCTCCTGTTCTCGACCCCACACGAACTTTACATCCTTGCGAGTTAATTTTGTCAAAGGTGAGGCTATCTTGGAGAAGTCTTGAATAAATCTCCTATAGTAGCCCGCCAATCCCAAGAAGCTACGAATCTCGGATGGCGTCTTTGGTGATTTCCATTGCATCACAGCCTCAACCTTTGCTGGGTCCACCATTATTCCTTCTGCATTTACTACGTGACCCAGAAATTGTACCTCGCGTAACCAGAAGGCACACTTGGAGAACTTAGCATACAGTTTCTCCCTTCTTAAAGTCTCCAACACCTCCCGAATGTGACCGGCATGCTCTTCTTCACTCCTCGAATAAATCAGGATATCATCGATGAACACAATCACTGATTTATCTAACATTGGCCGACACACTCGGTTCATCAAGTCCATAAAAGCAGCTGGCGCGTTAGTTAGACCAAATGACATGACGAGAAACTCATAATGTCCATAACGCGTACGGAAAGCTGTTTTAGGAATGTCCTGTTCCTTCACCTTCAATTGATGGTAGCCAGATCGAAGATCTATCCTCGAGAACCAACTGGCACCCTGGAGCTGGTCAAACAAGTCATCGATCCTTGGTAAGGGGTATCTGTTCTTCACCGTCAGCTTATTCAGCTCGCGGTAGTCGATGCACATCCGCATACTACCATCCTTCTTCTTTACAAACAGAACCGGAGCACCCCAAGGTGAGATACTCGGTCGAATAAACCCCTTATCCAGCAGCTCCTGCAACTGATCCATCAATTCTTTCATCTCCGTCGGAGCCAAGCGATACGGTGCTTTCGCGACAGGTTGGGCACCCGGTATCAGGTCGATCTGGAATTCGATCTCTCGGTCAGGTGGCAATCCCGGTAAGTCTTCGGGAAACACGTCCGGAAAGTCCCGCACAACTGGTACATTCAGATAGTTGTGGTGTTGGCGTCTCTACATTCTTTACAAAACATAAGTAGGCGCTACATCCGCGCCTCATACACTTTCCCGCCACCGCCATCGAGATCACCTTCGGAATCGTCGTAACTCGATCGCCATAAATTGTCACCGGACTTCCGTCGGTCGCCGTCAGTCTAATCATCTTCTTTCGGCACACGATATTCGCTTCATAGGTTGCTAACCAGTCCATACCTAACACTACATCAAATCCTCCTAGGGGCATCACATGTAATTAGCAGCAAACCTATGGCCTTCTAACTCTATGGCACAGTCCTCTATCACATCGGTAACTCTAGTGGACTTACCAATAGCAGTTTCTACATCAAAGGGCTCATCAATGCATTTACTACTAGCAGATAATTTAGCACAGAAAGTAGCAGAAATGAAACTCCTACTAGCACCAGAATCAAATAACACAGAAGCAAGAGTTTGATTTACTAGGAACGTACCTGATACAACATCGGGGTCCGTCCTAGCCTCCTCTCTGGTCATGGTGAAAGCTCTGGCGCTCGCCCTTTGCCCTTCAGTTCCGGCCGTCTTCTTTCCCCCGGAACTCTCAGCCCTTGGCTTCTTGCAATCCCTGCTCATATGGCCCGCCTCACCGCAGGTGTAACACCTCAGATCCTTGCAATCCTTCAGCATATGACCCGGCTTCCCGCACTTGAAACACACGTTGAGCCCCGATTTGCACTCACCCGTATGCTCCTTCCCGCACTTGCCACACCTTTTGGGCCTCGAGCTTGATGACCCCACCCTTCGGTCATCCACTTTCATCCTTTTATTGTTCGGAGTAAAACCGCCACGCCCGAACCGTTTCCCATTCCAGTTTCGGTCACCACCACCAGTCTTCTTCACCTCCGCATCCGCTACCTCTCTCTCATCGTAGAGCCTCCCAGCCAAGTCTACTGCCGACCTAAAAGTGCTTGGTCGTGCAGCAATCAAATGCCTACGAATATCGGCTGGCAGTCCCTGAATATACCGGTTAATCTTGCGAGATACCGGTGTCACTTGGTCTGGCACCAGCCTTGCCATTTCATTGAACTTGGCAGTGTATTGCTGGTGGTTCATGGTTCCCGCCTCGAGTTGCAGAAACTCCCTCTCAATCTTATCCAGTTCCCTGTGAGGACAGAATTCCTCAATCACCAACTTCTTCAACTCGGGCCACTTCATCTTACTTATGGCCCTGCTTCCCTCAGCTTGGACAATATTGTCCCACCAACATAGTGCTGAGTCGGTAAAAGAGTGGGTGGCAAATTTTACCTTCTGATCTTCCCGGCACTCACTGATCTCGAGTACCGCTTCCATTTCCCTTACCCAACGATGGGCAGCAGCAGCATTGCCATTTCCATCAAAAGTCGGGGGCCTGCACCTCTGGAATGCCCCGTAATTGCATCCCTTGGTCGTCACCCCAGCTACATCATCTTCCTCTTCATCAGACACTACTATCTCAGGATCCGGTCGTCCCACTCCTCCCTTGCTCCCCTTCTCAGTTGACCCTTTCCTGTCTTCCTTCTCTTTCCTCTCCTCATTCCTCACGGCACGAATAACGTCAGTCACCACAGATGGCATAACTGCCTGCAGGACTTGGTGTACCTCATCAGCAATCGCCTCTCTAGCTGAGGCATTCAGGCTCGCATTCTCGGTTTCTTCATTCCGGTTAGGAACCTCAGGGTTCACAGGAGTCGTCTCCGGAGCTTTAGTGCTGTTCCTAGTCGTACGCGGACGACCTCTACCTCTAGCAGCCTTAGAAGGTTTCTTCCCAGCCATTCTCCTATGCACTATAAGATTCAAACACTAAAACAGTCATTCAAGGAAGCAGCTCAGTTTATGTCAAGTATAGTAAGTCCCTAATTACAGTGGCCAGTTGTGATTAGCCACTTACTTTACTCTTCACACCCCAAGCATTTCCTATCCTGACTACATCAGTATCTAAATCTGCTAAGAACACATAAATCACATATAGCACACGCACATAAGTCTGGTTAGCTTTTAAGAAAACAATACCTGATGGCACATGGCTACTCGGGCTGACATCCTTCTTTCCGTCCCATTCTCAGTTTAAGTTAAGGTTTATTTTGAAAATTTACCCGTTTCACTTAAACTTTAGCTCTGATACCAACTTGTAAGGCCCCATTCCCGGGCACCTCACAGTTGGTCATTCACAGCATAAAATATACATATTATAAGTTAAGCAGCGGAATTAAGTTTAACAAAAAGCATCCATTCATTATAAAACTGTTGTTAAGCAATACATTCTAGTTTCTAAGTCACAAAATATTTAATTGAATGAATTACAAAACAACAGTATCGTCAAAACAAAATGGATGTCAGACTTCCCGCCAAGTAGCCACCCCTGTGTGCCATCCTCAGCAACCTGTCACCTGCCAACTGGAAAATACATAAAAGTCAGCGTTGCTGAGTGAGTTCTAGTTTTATAGTTAAAATACTTTACTTTCCGTTCAAAAACCATTCCTCATTTATCGCAAGTGATCATACATCGTACGTACACATAGGTAATACTTTCATTATCTTCATCATCGTTCAATTCGTACTTTTATCATTCCTCTTTAATTAAACTGTGAGTCTTTTGCAACACCAAGTCGCTCACCTCTGAGCCAATCACAAAGATTGACCCATATACTGTGAGTCTTTTGTGACACCAAGTCACTCACCTCTAAGCCAATCACAAAGATTGACCCATATACTGTGAGTCTTTTGTGACACAAAGTCACTCACCTCTAAGCCAATCACGAAGATTGACCTACATTCCTGTGAGTCTTTTGTGACACCAAGTCACTCACCTCTATATCAATCTCAAGGATTGATCCTGTGTGCATCCTTCGGGGTAGCGAACCCGCATCACAGTTGAGCTAACACCTGCCAGGGGTGTGCACCTCCATTCATTTGCTTGCAAGACTTTCGTTCATTCGTTCACGTTCCATTCCTCTTTATCATTAATCTTTCACTTTATTAATGATAATAATTATTGATCATGATCATTCCACATAGAACATACAGTATTATTATTACTAAGCATGATAATAATAATAATACAAATAATATTATAAGTAATATTATTCATATTCTTATAATATTCCTAATCATAATATTAATCAATATTAAGAAAAGGATATTATTACATTCAAACATCATCATACATTCATCTTCATGCATTTATCACCATTCCTAGCATCATACCATTCTTAACAATATTTTAATAATATTGTTAACAGTAGTATACTAATAATATTATTAGTAACAATTAGGGTTAATCATACTCACCATTATATGCATGAGACATCATCATTTATTAACCCTAGTCAACCCTGGTCAAACCTCGAACTTCGGGTTTACTGAAAATTTCCTGAAAATTTCTAAGTATCTAGGCGTATTAGCACTATTGGTCGTATAACCCCCTGGTCGTATGAGCACTATCAGCCGTATGAGTCCTGCTGGACTTTTCACCCAACACTTAGAATTATTCACTGGTCATACGACCTGGTCGTATGACCCCTGCTGGTCGTACCACTCTGGACTTGGAAACATATTCGGATCATATGACCACTGTTGGTCGTATGAGTCCACACTTAGAATATTTCCACATAATCATACGACCACTGTTGGTCGTATGAGTCCTATTGGCCTCATACTTAGAAAATATCACATGTTCATACGACCACTGTTGGTCGTATGAGTCCTATTAGACTCATCAATACTTAGAAAAATCCTGATCATACGACCACTGTTGGTCGTATGAGCACTGCTGGTCACATCAACTTTGGCTTATTTATTCTAAGTCCCATTTTCAGACATATTAGCATCCTACTCATATGCCTAATTCATATTTCAAGTCCAGAACATCAAAATGCCTATTTCTAAACATATGCACAAGATTCTAAACATAGATTTAACATAAACATAAACATCCATACAACCAGTTCATACGGGTATCAACCCACAGTTTTATAAAAACATAGTTACATGCATTTCCAGCCCCAAAACAATTAAAAACAGTAAAAACGGGGTCTAGAACTCACCTTAGTCGTCTTCTTCGAATTTACACTCTTCAACCCGAACCTTCTCAACTTGTTCTAACACCTAGAACACACACACCACATCACCCGAACACACAAGACACACTTATAAGCACATACGGTTCTAGAATTATCTAAAACTTCAAAAACTAGAGGATTCTTACCAAAAACCTCGAATTTCTCAGATCTTTCTTCAAAATTCCGATGGTTTTCTGCTCCTGCTACTTTCTCTCTCTAAAAATATCGATTGAAATGAAATGCAGGCAACGTGGGTGGCCATACCACCTTTTGTACAAAGAATTAATATAAAGTTTGTCAAATTGACACTTTTAGTCCCTCCTTTTAGTTGTCTTTCTTTTCTATTTCTTTTCTTCCTTTTTCTTTTATTCTTTGTTGAAATACGGGTGTTACAATCACCTTACCACGAAATTATATTATGGATCGGAAAGTTAAACAACTAAAACATAGTAAGATTCCGATCGTAAGAGTTCGGTGGAACTCCCGGCGTGGTCCTGAGTTCACTTGGGAACGAGAGGACGAAATGATACGCAAGTATCCTAACCTGTTCAAGGATGCTGCAAATACATATTAATTTTCGGGACGAAAATTCCTCTAACAGGGGGATGATGTGACAACCCGAAAATTTTCATGATTTAATAAAATTTTTTTTATGTGAATTTATAGTTTACTTTTATATTTTTTATTATTTAAGGATAATATTAATAATAATAAAATAATAACAATAATAATAATAATATTATTATTATTAAAAATAATAATATTAATAATGATAATATTAATAATAATGAAGATATTGTTATTAATAATAATTTATAAAATTATTTTAATAAGTTCAGGGGGGTAATTTGTAAATCTTAAAAACTGATTTTTAAACTTTAAACATGAAATAATAGAATCCTGAAACCACAGGGACCATTCTGTAATTTTTTGAAAACCCAAACCAACCGCCCGTCCCCTCGATTTTCCGGCTACCTCCGGCCACTATTCCGGCGACTCTCCGGCGACATTCAAACGGCCAAAATACACCCTTTCAGTTCAATCAAAAGCCACCAACACTTTCACGATGATGATTCGAACCGGGACCATTGTTTAATTTAGAATTCATAGTGCAGAACCCACCGAACCCACTCGACCAAACTTTCGGCCGACCCACTCAACCATTCGAGCACTAAACTTCAATAATAGACTAATTTATACACACATCTACGACTATAAATCTGTTCCTAAACTAACTCAGTCTTCAATTCATCAAAAACACACAAGAAATTCCACCTCGATTACCCTTTGAAGCCGCGACCTGCAAGTTAGTCGAACACACCCTTCTGGTCAATATAATCCAAAATTGACAAAGGGCTTTTGTTCATTCAGATCATTAGAAGGTATCTGTGCAATCAATTTGGTTTTCATCATCGTTGATCATCATTCGATTTCAAGATAACCGCGACCTGTTCTTATATGTTCTTAGCATCAATTCGAAACGAAACAGGTAATTGAACACATCTTTATACTCGATTTATCATGGGGAACAAAAGCCCCATGAATCCATACACTATCATAAACGTTTGGGTGATCAATTTGAACGATTTGGTTTCTAGGGTTTGTACGAATTTGGGGAAATTGGGAAATGGTGGTTAAAACAATTACAAATCAATTCTTACCGCGGCTGCGGCCTTTGGTTCACTGGTTTGGGCTGTGTGTTTGTGGGTGTGAGGTCCCGGGTTCGACCCGGGCAACCTCCTTTTTACTGTTTTATTTTTTTTAAAAGCTTTATAAATACTTTAAAAATATGGAAAAATTTCTAAAAATTATAAAAATAAATTTTATTAATTTCCTTATTTTAAATCTTACAAAATAATTTTCTGTAAATTTATTTTATTTAAAAACTTTAATAGATTTTTATAAAATATTATTTAAAATATTAAAAATACTTATTTTTATAAAATAAATTCTAAATCAAGTTCAACTATGAAATAATCATGAAAATCATGAAAATCATATAAATATTATTTATAAATATTATAAATAATTATTTCTATAAAATAAACGCTATATTATCTTTAAATATATTTTATAAAATCACAAATTATTTACAAAATTGTGGGGTATTTCTTGTAAAATATATTTTAACCAAAGATATAGATTAATACCTTATTATTAATCAAATACTATAATTGTAATTATCCTTATTTGTAATTATCTTTGGATAATTATAAATTATATAAATAAACCACATCATTTTTATATTTAATTCCAAAAATATATAAATACACTTATGAAATCCTCCTAATGGAATCAAAATGCAAATAAATACTTTGTAAACTTAATACCTATTAAAAACCCCATAATTCTAATCCTTGATTTAACGTTAATTCCAAACTTAATCTTGTAATATATATATACATTTATTTGTGTGCGTGTTGCACGTCAAATCGAACCAACCCGAATCCGACTAAATATATCTATTCGTATGGAATACATATTAAAGACTTAGTTACAATTAATAATAGGTATTGATCGTGCTTGATCGTGCATTGCCTAATTCTTTGAAGTTCTTATTCATATACATTACATCAATCCAAGGTGAGTTTCCGTGGCCCCTTTTTATGCTTTTATAATTGTTTCAGTGTTTTTTCAAACTTGGGGGAAAAGTATGCTCACCCGTTTTCGATGCTGTAAAATCTTACATACAATTTTCATACTTGGAATCGACGTGATACTATTCTCATATTCTAATACATACATGGTGTTATTCTACGATTCTTACAACCATTAATTCCCGGGTTTGGGAACCAACGGATAGGTATTGGTAGTACTACTGGGTTGACACCCCCACCCTCGACAGATCGGTTTAACTTGTGAGTTACCGACTACAGCTGCCAGCAATCAGGCCATGGGTGAATATATTCCGACGAATTTATATGCATAACTGTCATTAGGTTTGGTTGTCTTAAACACATGTTATGTGGTTTTGCTTACAGTATGATTCCATATCAAATTCTATACAGCATCAACTACATGTTTTCAATTTAAACCTGCGGAACTCACCAACAATTATGTTGACCATTTTTGAGCATATCTTTTCAGGTAATCATAATCAAAGAGGATAGCTAGTGCTGGTGCCTTAGCAGAGACCCTCAGGCTTTCAATAGATTGCATTTGTATTGTATATCATTTACTGTTATATCTGAACACTGTGTATATGGATTTTTTAATTATTAAGACTATGATAGTCGTGGAACTGACTAACCACGACACAAGTCACCATTGTGTCGGGCGACGTCATGACACGAGGATTTTGCATGTAATATGTCTCTGTAATTATACCAAGTGTTATGACGATCCCGTCCGTCGCATCCTCGTGTTTCCGCTACAAGCGGGGGTGTGACAAAGAATAATTAAGAAAAATATTAATCTAAACCGTTAGTTAAAGTATATTTTATAAGAAAACAATATTTGTAAATAATTTGATAAAACTTTAATATAATGCCTATTAATATTCTAAACTTTATTTAATAATGATCACAATAACGTATAGAGCAACGATAACTTATTATTCTAAACTATCAATTAAAGTACATTTTATAAGAAAATAGCTTAAAATAACATTCGTAAATAGTTTGTGAAAATATATATAGTTTCTACTATTTTCATGATTAATACATAACTAAATATAGTGTCCACTAATAATTTAATGATTTTATTATTTAAAGTCCATGTTTATAAAAATATATATTTATAACAATTGTAAATAATATTTTGTATAACAATTGTTAAAGTTTTTAAATAAATAAAACTACAGAAAATACTTAGATAGCTTTTAAAATAAATAAAGTTTATAAAATCTATTTTTATAATTTTAAGGAATTTTTTTATATATTTTAAAGGTTGAAAAGCCTTTAAAAAAATAATGAGGGTGCCCGGGTTCGAACCCGGGACCTCAAAGTTAGGATGTGAGTGCAGAACCAGTAAACCAAGGCCGTGGCCGCGGTTTAACTTGGTTTTTAAATCTTAAGACCATTTGATACAAACCACTCCAAATCCAAGAACCCTAGTTTCATTTTGGATCAAATTGAAGCACCAAATGATGTTGTTAATGATCTGAATCATAGGGCTTTTGATTTCCAACTAAAATCGAGTGTATATCTATGTTTAATTACCTGATTTGATGTAGGAAATGATAAGAACAATTGACGACCAGGTCGCGACTAACGTAGCACTGGTTAAGCACCCAAATGATGATGTTAATCAAATTAATTGAACAGGTAGCTTCTAATGAACTCAAGGATGAAAAGCCCTCTGTTGATTTCGGGTTTCGAAGCCTTGATTATCGTTTTCGAATTGTTGCAGGTCGCGGCTAAGGAAAGGATCAAAGGAGGTGTTTGTGTTTGTTTCAGGTAGAATTGTGAGTTGTGAACGCTTAAGATTGGTTTGAGGATAGTTTATGTTCGTTTGATTAGATTATTACTAGGAGTTAAGGATCAAACGGTTATAAGTTTAATGGGTTTCGGTTATCCAATCATTCGAGGTTGTAACCGGTGTTTGAAGGTGATTAATTGATGTGTACAAGTTCGAAACGTATATATGAAGGAGTTTGGACGATTTAATTTGGTTGCAACGACTTATTTTGGGCGTTTAACTGTCGCCGGAGTGTGGCCGGACTCCGGCCGGGTTCCTCGCCGGAATTACGAGGGAAGAAGGGGAAAAAAAATATGTTTTGTAATTTACAGCTTTAGTCCCTGTGGTTTAGTTTTAGTTTAATTAATTCCAAAGTTTTAGTTTTAGTTTTAATTAAATTACAGTTTAGTCCCTGGGGTTTTAAGGATTTATTATTTTATGTAGAAAACTAATTAATTATGAGTTTTAACATAATAAAACTTATATTTATTTACAAGATTACCCTTAGTATGTTTATTATTATTATTATCATTATTATGATTATTATTATCAAAAAAAAAACTTGATTATTATCTTTTGTATATTAATGATTAAAGACAACTCATCTACCCCGTAAGTTTCAGAATTATCAACTATGGTCCTTACAAGAATTAACGACGCTTAACTTTTAATTAACAAAAAAAATACGAGATGTTACAGTCTCCCCAACTTTTAAGAATTTCGTCCCGAAATTAAGAATGAAACTTGGGCGAACAGAATACTTATGGTGAAAGATAAGTGTACTAACGGACAGTGATTGGCGTTTGATTACAAATGAGATGTTTCACTTTATGGAATCTTACAAGTCTCTTGACATAATGCATGTTAATTTGAACTCTTCCAATGAAATGCGAGACGTTTTGAGATGAAATGTTGGAAAACGATGACGAGTTACCGTGGTATGTTAGACTTATAAGCCACAACTTCTAGAATATAACTTCTTAGTAAATGATGTCTAGAAATCAATAAAAGACCAACAATGATAAGAAAGGTTAACCGTCGGAATTTAAGAATCCCAAACGCCACTATATAAATGATCTTAACGCATTTCTTGTAAATATGTATTTCTCCTTTTGCCCAACCATCGGTCTAAGAATAATACGATATGCGAAGATTTTGGAATGAGTTCACGACGATGATTAGGAACATTATTAAAAGCAGAAAATGAGTCGGTCATCCAAAATAGCGATCGATGTTTTAACGTCATACCACGGTATACGAATATTTGAAACAAATACAAGTAATTTTCTCGCCCCGTTATCCCACCTACGTCAATATGAAATTAACCAATCGGTCTATAATGCACCAATTGTCATCATGACCTCTAAGATAAGAAACATTTTAGTTGAAAGAAAAGTTAAACAGGAGATCCATAGGATCACGAATGTTAGGTATTGTCATATGTGAAGGTAAGACACTTGGACATATCCCAAGTTACGTCTTTTCCTTTATGCCAAACCCATGACTACAAGTTAAGAAGGTTTATGAACCTCCACGTCATAATGTAAGTAATAACGAGTCTCGTTGATCGAAATCAAGATAGAGTTTTAAGGATTTCCAAGGTTACAGGTTCGAAAGCGATTCAGGAAGTGACACAAACAATAAGAAAGGTATTTGTAACCATGTTTTGCAACGTAACAAATTTTCAAATGCAGATTGCATACGTAATTCATCAAACTCGTAAGTACAATCGAGAACATTCGTATGACTAGAGACATAATCATAAGTTGATAACGTCTTTATTTAGCAGAAAGATTGTTTAAGAAAGTTACCATCACTCAATCATGTGTTGATGATATCTCAAAATGAAAGTTGATAAGTAAGGAATAAATGGTTCCATATAGCTAGATCAAATCAAAACATGAAGATAAAGGGAAACGAAATCGATTTAAGAATTTTAAATGCTCCAAGCTCGAAAATAAAATTATCCTAGAGCGATTAGGTCTCCTTTCAAGTTCAGAGATCATGCTTTGGCTTGATAGGTCGAAACACTAACATTGTTTCACCCTTCAAGTTACTACATGCTTCTCGCCACTTGATTACAACCTTGGTAAGTTGAAGATCAAGAAATGAGAATAGTCATCAAGGTGTGGTTTTCACTCCTAACTTGATGGTGTATTCCCAAGGTATGACCTCTAACTTACTAATCAAAAAGCTCGATCCCAACTCATTGTTGAGGATCCACAGAAATAAGACGAGGTAACTCACCATTAAAGTAAAGGACGTCTCCCCTATCTTAACGGTGAAATTTTACAAAAACAAAATATAATAGGATGAACTTATTCATCAAAATCTAGAATTCACTCCTACTTTGATAAGGTCGTTTCATTTGAGAAAATACAATCCATAAGAATGAAATTATTATCAAGGTATGGAATTCACACCTATCTTGATGATTGAATTTCATAATAACAAGAAAACAATCGGAAATTGACAATTGTCACCAAAGTACGGGTTTCAATCCTATTTTGGTGAGATCATGTCATTCGTGAAATGCCATTCTAAAAAAATAATCGAAGTCAATCCTCAAGATAAGGTACTCACCCCAATCCAGAGGATGAAATTTCATAAAACACACTATTGGAAACCATTTATCGAAACGAATAAAGAATCATCAAAGTAAGGGAATCACCCCTGTTTTGATGAGTTAGAATCATTTAGGAGATACGAATGTTCTTAGTCATAGGTTGACTTACAAACGCTTGCATCTCCCATGGTGCAAACGGTACGAAGTTTGACATAACAGCGAAAAGAAAAGAATATCAATTAGAAATTCAGGAAATTTCAAGTTACATCAATGTAACAAAAGAAAAAAAAATCATGCTTACAAGCTTAAGATCAAAGTTCAAGATATCAGAATTTGTTATGATGGTGTTCAAATCTTGAATAATTTAAATCAGGAAGACAAGATCAAGGACAAGAATGATTCGACATCATAATGAGATGTGAACATTCGATTCACAATCGAAGGGAATACATGGACTTCTCAAGATATGAGGTCAGCCATAACCTTGTTGAAGACACGTGTACTTATAAGTGGTAACAAAGTTATAATTAGTTTATTCGATCATTGAGGTGAGTGACCACTTATAATATTTGAGTTAACAAAATTAACATTCAATTAGCAAAGTATCCCGAGATATAGGAATTCCACCTACAACATTGAATGTCTTTAGTTATGGGACACACCCTTAGGAAGATTTGAAAACCATAAGTAACGATTTAAAGTTTTAAAGATCATTCGGTTTAGATTACCAATATCTTTGGGTATAACAAGAGACATGCACACGTTGATCAAGGTATAGAAATAGCTACATGAAACGCCTAACGTGTAACGATGTTTAAACGTAGGAGTTGAAAGGTAAGACGAGTTCAATATCACAGGAACATTATGTATGAAGAATAAGAAGAAACCAGTTCAAGGAATCAAAGATTTTTAAGATACAAAGAGGATGGTTCCATTTAGTAACACATTACCATTTGGAATCGTTGACACGTCAAGGTAAATTGTCCCACTTGCCTTAGAGACTTGTGTATGTTGACCATAGTTTATCACTCATCCCAGAAATCCCCAGGTAAGCATAACTGGTCTCGCAATAATTTATACGATATGCTTGCCTTAGCCCGAAGGCCTTTTGCCAGGAAATCCAGAATACAGGTGTCTATGGTCACACAAATTTCTTAGGTTCATGAAATCAAAACCTTGATGAGATTTTTAATGATTAGTCATAGAGTCTAAGGAATTAAACCCACGATAGGTAGTGTAGATTCCACACGTCGTCGAGAATAAGTTTAGGAAGTTTCATTTGTCGGGGAGAGTCAAAGAGTTAAAGTTAAGCTTAGGGAGACAAGTAACTAAGTTTAAGCCTACATAAGGCAGTCCTATGCTAAGGCATCAAGTTGCACAAAAGGCATAGCATTATGTAACATGCAAACAATATGTAAGCACAAAGGTATAGAGATCTTTCTATGAGGTTCATGCAACTATAGTCTAGGTCACCATTTCTAATAACCTAAATCCCTATAGTTATGGGCTCTGATACCAATCTGTCACACCCCAACCTTGACGGCGGAAACGTCGAGGTGTGAGGAATTACGATTGTTCACAGCCACATAACGCCATTTTAAATTCCCATTATATTAATCAAGATTCAATGTTAACAATACAAGTAAAATCTCAAACAAAGATACATTAAGAATACAAAGATAAAAGTAACAAGATCATTCGTTTTATTTCTCTAAGTCCAATCCTAAATGTGATAAGCTTCAAAGTGCAGAACACATACTTGAGGTATTCCTGAAACATGTTAAAAATAAAAGGTCAACATAAAGATGTTGGTGAGCATTCTATAGTTTTGGATACATAAGTATATAAAAGATGGCAATTCATGTTGTAAATTAGAGAAACAAAGTAGCTAGGGATGTAAGACAGAATGCACAATCAAACCTTGACAAAGTTTTACAAGTTTCAAACGTGTACTTGGATCAACCAAGTTATAAGTATATACGATTAGCTAAGTGTACTTGGATCAACCAAGCAGGCTTGTCAGGCCCATAGATCTATGACGTCGCCAGGCTAGCAATAGTTAATGATTGTACATGTATTCGACATTACATGGTAGCTACAAGATTCAACTAATCACAACACACAAGTAAATTGCCATAAGTTTACAAGACTCAAATAAGTTTACAAGTCCAATGATATAAGTTAACATGTTTCACCCCAAAATGTGGAAATAAGAAAAAGGGGTATAGAAATACTCACATTGATATATGCACTACAAGATGATAATAAAAGATTAAACGATGATCCAAAGTATCCATTACAAGCACCTAAATATATATTACAAGTTTAAGATTAATAATATGATTAACGTTCAAATAAGAATTAGGGTTTTGATAGAATTATGAGTTTTGTTAAGTAATTAAATTTATAAAGTAAATTTTCATATTTTTAATCCATTAGATGAATTATTAAGTGTTTTAGAAATGAATTTAGATATACTAATGAAGTTCAAAATGTAATTAAGTCTTTATAATTAACGAAGAATAATTAAGAAAAATATTAATCTAAACCGTTAGTTAAAGTATATTTTATAAGAAAACAATATTTGTAAATAATTTGATAAAACTTTAATATAATGCCTATTAATATTCTAACTTTATTTAATAATGATCACAATAACGTATAGAGCAACGATAACTTATTATTCTAAACTATCAATTAAAGTACATTTTATAAGAAAATAGCTTAAAATAACATTCGTAAATAGTTTGTGAAAATATATATAGTTTCTACTATTTTCATGATTAATACATAACTAAATATAGTGTCCACTAATAATTTAATGATTTTATTATTTAAAGTCCATGTTTATAAAAATATATATTTATAACAATTGTAAATAATATTTTGTATAACAATTGTTAAAGTTTTTAAATAAATAAAACTACAGAAAATACTTAGATAGCTTTTAAAATAAATAAAGTTTACAAAATCTATTTTTATAATTTTAAGGAATTTTTTTATATATTTTTAAAGGTTGAAAAGCCTTTAAAAAAAATAATGAGGGTGCCCGGGTTCGAACCCGGGACCTCAAAGTTAGGATGTGAGTGCAGAACCAGTAAACCAAGGCCGTGGCCGCGGTTTAACTTGGTTTTTAAATCTTAAGACCATTTGATACAAACCACTCCAAATCCAAGAACCCTAGTTTCATTTTGGATCAAATTGAAGCACCAAATGATGTTGTTAATGATCTGAATCATAGGGCTTTTGATTTCCAACTAAAATCGAGTGTATATCTATGTTAATTACCTGATTTGATGTAGGAAATGATAAGAACAATTGACGACCAGGTCGCGACTAACGTAGCACTGGTTAAGCACCCAAATGATGATGTTAATCAAATTAATTGAACAGGTAGCTTCTAATGAACTCAAGGATGAAAAGCCCTCTGTTGATTTCGGGTTTCGAAGCCTTGATTATCGTTTTCGAATTGTTGCAGGTCGCGGCTAAGGAAAGGATCAAAGGAGGTGTTTGTGTTTGTTTCAGGTAGAATTGTGAGTTGTGAACGCTTAAGATTGGTTTGAGGATAGTTTATGTTCGTTTGATTAGATTATTACTAGGAGTTAAGGATCAAACGGTTATAAGTTTAATGGGTTTCGGTTATCCAATCATTCGAGGTTGTAACCGGTGTTTGAAGGTGATTAATTGATGTGTACAAGTTCGAAACGTATATATGAAGGAGTTTGGACGATTTAATTTGGTTGCAACGACTTATTTTGGGCGTTTAACTGTCGCCGGAGTGTGGCCGGACTCCGGCCGGGTTCCTCGCCGGAATTACGAGGGAAGAAGGGGAAAAAAAAATATGTTTTGTAATTTACAGCTTTAGTCCCTGTGGTTTAGTTTTAGTTTAATTAATTCCAAAGTTTTAGTTTTAGTTTTAATTAAATTACAGTTTAGTCCCTGGGGTTTTAAGGATTTATTATTTTATGTAGAAAACTAATTAATTATGAGTTTTAACATAATAAAACTTATATTTATTTACAAGATTACCCTTAGTATGTTTATTATTATTATTATCATTATTATGATTATTATTATCAAAAAAAAAAACTTGATTATTATCTTTTGTATATTAATGATTAAAGACAACTCATCTACCCCGTAAGTTTCAGAATTATCAACTATGGTCCTTACAAGAATTAACGACGCTTAACTTTTAATTAACAAAAAAAATACGAGATGTTACAGCATTCGCATTTCCGCAGCCTCTATTTGTTTCTCGTGCGATTTCTTTATGGCCCAGCAGTCTGTTCCATATAGCATAGCTGGGCGTACCGCCACTCTGTATAGTTTTCCCTTAAGTTTTGCTGGAAACCTCTTATCACATAGGTTCCCTGATGCTGCTCTCCACTTACACCATCCTGCTTGGACACGGTGAGCTACATCGCTGTGTATTTCTCCGTCCTCCTGCAGGTACGAGCCCAGGTATTTGAATCTAGCTGTCCGTGGTACCGGCATACCCTAGATACTGATTTGGGTGTCCTCTTCCTCGTCGCCACCAAAGTTACAATGCATGTATTCCGTCTTAGAGCGGCTTATCGTTAATCCTCTGCTCTCTAGCGCTGCTCTCCACTGCTCTAGCTTGTCGTTAAGCATCCTTTTAGATTCCGATATTAAGACAATATCATCCGCGAAGAGCATACACCACGGGACTGACTGTTGTATATGCTTAGTCATCTCATCCAACACTAGTGCGAAGAGAAATGGGCTTAATGCCGATCCTTGGTGTAGTCCCACTTCCACTGAGAATGAGTCTGTGTCTTCTACCGGTGCTCGCACACATGTTTTTGCCCCGTCATACATATCCTTAATTAATTTGATATATCTCTCTGGTACCCCTCTATGTCGTAGGCTTTCCCAAATTAGTTGTCTCGGTACACTGTCATAGGCCTTTCTAGGTCTATGAATACCATATGGAGGTCCCTTTTCTTTTCTCTATATTTCTCCATTATCCGTCTTATGAGGTGTATGGCTTCTGTTGTAGAGCGTCCTGGCATAAATCCAAATTGGTTTATTGCTATCTGGGTTTCCCGTTTAATTCTCGTGTCAATAACTCTTTCCCATAGTTTCATCGTGTGACTCAGTAGCTTTATTCCCTTGTAGTTTTCGCAGCCTTGGATATCTCCTTTTTCTTATATATGGGGACTATGACACTGGTTCTCCACTGGTCTGGCATCTTCCCTGTCTTAAAGATAGTGTTGAA
This sequence comes from Flaveria linearis, assembly GCA_024085815.1. Lineage (NCBI taxonomy): Eukaryota > Viridiplantae > Streptophyta > Magnoliopsida > Asterales > Asteraceae > Flaveria > Flaveria linearis. The sequence goes on from CM044009.1 coordinate 6,056,671, forward strand.
TAGATCTGTTAGCCATTGGAGACCCTCATCATCCAGGCTTTTCCACACTTTAATCGGTATGTTGTCTGGCCCCACCGCTTTAGCCCTTCCCATTTTCTTCATAGCTCTTTTTACGTCGTCTACTGTGATGCTTCTACAATAGCATAGGTTTTGTTGCGTTGTTTGGGTTGTTCTATCCATCTCAATTTGTTGATTTGGGTTGCTTTTGTTAAATAAATTATCGAAGTAAGTTTTTCATCTCTCCTTGATATCTTTCTCCTTCACCAAAACCTTTCCATCCGCCGCCTTTATGAACTTAACCATTCTCAGGTCCTGTCTGCTTCTTTCTCTTGCCTTGGCTATCTTAAACATGTCATGCTCTCCTTCTTTCGTCTCTAATCGCTTATACATCCTTTCGTATGCCGCATTCTTTGCCTCTGACACCGCTTTTTTTCGCTTGTCTCTTAGCCTCCCTGTACTTTTGTTTTAGCTCTGCGTGTTCTTCCTCACTGTTATATCGTATGAGCTCTCTAAAACTTTGTTGTTTGATGCGTATCTTCTCCTGTACATTTTCGTTCCACCACCATGATTGTTTATGACCAACTGTCCTTTTTGTTGTAACTCCAAGCGTTTCTTTAGCTGCTTGAATGAGCCTAGTTGCCATAACCTCCCACTTTTGGTTTGCGTCTTCCTGTGGCCCATTTTGGTTCATTGGTATGACTTTATCTCTAAAAATGGTAATCTTTTCGTCTTTGAGCTGACCCCATCTGATCTTGGGTGTAACTCTCCTGTTCCGTTGGGCAATTGGCCTCCCGACTCGTATATCCGCCACCAACATATGGTGTTGCGTCACAACCGTCTCTCCCGGGATTGCTTTACAGTCTTTCCACGAGCTAAAAAAAAATTCCATTGACATGTTAATTACTAGAGCTGGGGTCAATGTCTTGTCTTCCAATGTCATATTGCGGTGAAGTTATCATCCTAAACAATTATAAATATAAATTATTATTAAAACTAATACTCAATGCTCTTGACTCTTGATAACTCTTGATAACTGTTGATAACTGGGACTACTATCTAAGATTTAGATAAAATTGATAAGTTGAATAATAAGTGTCTTGAATTACAAAAATCCCATGGCGGCGTGGCCACACATCATTCAGACGTCAAAGTAGTTACGTATAAATATCTAAAACATGGGTCACATATTCGTATAGATTTATACATAACTGGCATGCATAGCTAAATCATGTGTCACATATACGTAAAATAGATGTATACATATCACGTACATAGCACATGACTACATCTCAACATGTTCATATTTGCACCCGTATCTCAAAATCACAGTTTGCAGGTTTAACACGCCATAACTTGATAATCTAGATAACAACTAATATAACGTGATAAACTTTTATGATTGATTCAATGAATTAAAAGAACTCACTTATTTTGGTTACAAAGTTAATATTCTTCACGTTTAGCTCTATGATAAATGTTTTACTGAAACTAAGGAAAAATATTCAAAATTAAAAAATAAAATATTCCAGTTACAGGTTCTTTACGTTCTTCGGGAAACATGTTTTACAAAATAATAAGGAAAACATTTTGATATAAATAAAATTTTTGGTTACAAATTCTGTAAGTTATCTATGATAAGTGTTTTAAGCTCTATAAAGAAAAAAGTTTAAATTATAAAATAAAAAGATTTTTGTCGCAAACTAATTACGGTCTTTATCATCATTATAGAAAAAACAGAGTAAAAAAAGGAGAAAAAAAGAATTCACGCCCGGTGGGACTCGAACCCACAATCGCCTGATTAGAAGTCAGACGCCTTATCCATTAGGCCACGGGCGCTTTTTTGTCTTTTCCAATGCAAATGCATATCTTATGTAGTAGACAATGATGGTCTAAGGAAAAATTCATCCAAGTTTAGAGAAAGTTTGATATTCATGTTTCTATTCGATTAAAGGGGCTAAAACGATGATTATTTGTATAATTTATAGTGACTTTAAGCTGGATTTGTATATGAGAAACAGGACACTTTCAAAAGCGGCATGCGATTGGTGATTTAGCGTCCAGATATTGTTTGAGAAAATGACTCAGAGGGATTTAGTTTCTTGTAATAAAAATGGACTGTTTTTCTGGTGTCAAAACGGACTTCACTTTCTTGATGATTATGTCAGTCTTTAAAGATTAGCTTACGACACGAACCTAACAAAAATTCATAGGTTTGTTTAAGTTTCGGCCTTTCGTGGGTTCCTTATTTCAAGTATGTAGTTTGCAGACTATGGTTTCAAAAAAGGGCAAATCAAACCGGCCAGCTGTTTGTATGTTTTATAATATATTAAGACTGTTAGATTTGAACCAAACAAATCATAAAACAAAAAGAGTATAAAAGGTCACAAATCCGTTGCTAAACCAGTTACTAAATAGCGCTCGTGGATGGGTTGCTGGAAGTTGGTTGTAAAAGCAGCCTATCCATGTCGGTTACAAAACTAGCAGTCTAAAAGAAGTTGGTCTAAAATGATTGCAAATTAGCGGTCGCAAAATGGTCACAAGATTTTTTTACTATAAATTACTATTTTAGTATATATTGTTAATAATATAGGGGAAGAAACGGGACTTGTATATGGTTTTCATCGACTTAGAAAAGACTTAGAATAGTGTGGCACGCCAGGTGATTTAGGATAGTTTGGAGAGAAGTGGGATCCTTTGAAGAATATAAAGCCACATTGCCTCATTTGTATTTTTGAGGTGGGATTTTCACAGGCCGATTAATGAGCCCAGTAATACTCATTTTAGTTAGTTTGAGATGAGTATGATAGTGTTGAAACGAGGGATACAAACTTCTTCCCTGTCGAGGTGGGACTTCAATAAGCTAGGATAATTGTTGAGTTTGTTTCTTTTTGTAGTTGTATTGGATGAGCTATCAAAAGTTAATCTAGAGAGCCATCTCGTGGTGCATACATTTCGTAGATGACATTGTTTATATGTACGGGTCAGTGATTCATTTCGAGTCGGATCAAATAATAAAAACTCAAAATAACTAAAATTTTTCCTTTACTCATTCAAAGAAGCATATTTTTTTCACTACCTAGCTTCTAGAACTTAACAATAATGAATCATGAATGAGAAGTTAAATGATTTCTTAAAGTTTACCTTGTGATCTTGAAACTGCTGACCAAGAAGTTGGAAAATAAAGTCATGGGGGTCTAAAATTTATTAAAATAATAGAAGAGGTGGGGGGTATATGGGCGAAAACCTTAAAATGCGCCCCAGATGCGCTTGCACCCCCCTTATACATTGTTTTTTTTTTTTTGTAAAATAGGTTGGAACTTCGCGCTTTGCGGCGGGTTTTTTGTCGGTACGTAGAGGTTATTAAAATATGACCACGTCATATTCCCTCCAAACGATATCCAGGAATTTAAAAATGATTGTACTTTGAATTTTGTATTTTAAAATTATAGAACTAGTCTTCCACTTTCGTTGTATCTGATCCACAATTATAGGATCATCCCATGTATATTTAATTTGAAATAGTTGAATGAGAAATAAATCTTTTGGTTGGTAAATTAATATGGTATCAGCCAGGAGCCTATTCCTCATTTAAATTACCGGCGCACAACAGCATCATCTCGTTTTTTTTTCCAGCAGCCACCACTACTCTCAACTATGACTACCGAAACACCACCTCCATCTTCTGTTATCTCTACCTTACCTATCACTACACCATCCCTTACCTTAGTTACCTTCCCACCTTCACTCAAACTTCACTCCACAAATTATTTGAGTTGGAAAACTCAGATAGAAGCCCTTCTTCATGGTTTGGACCTCTACAAATACATCGATGGTTCTCACCTTCCACCCGCTCCGACCACAGATGCAACTGGTACTGCCAAACCCCATGCTGATTACAATGTTTGGTTCCGTTAGGACCGTCTTTTATTTGGAGCTTTAGTCGGTAGTCTCTCCCCTTCCATCGTCCCACTTATCACCAATGCTACCTCTTCCCGAGAAGCTTGGAAAATCCTTTCCAACACATATGCTTCCCCATCTCGTGGCCACATCAAACAATTACAACACCGCGTTAAACAATCCTCCAAAACCCATGACCAACCGATAACCGATTACATGCAATCTGTTAAAACACTTGTTGATGAACTTTCGATCCTTGGCAAGAAGATGGACACCGAGGATATTACCGATGTTATCCTCAGTGGACTCGACCAAACTTTATACAAGCCGGTCATTGACGCCGTTCATGCTCGCGACACCCCGATTTCCTTTCATGAACTTCATGAAAAACTAATTAACCATGAATTATCTCTTGCCCAACAATCCTCATCTACACCCAACCTTCATCAACCTAACTCGGTTTTTGCAGCCCACACACGTCCCTCACCAAAACAATGGTCGCCTCGTCATTCCTCCCAACCAAACAATAGTCATTTTGCTGGTATTTTACCAACACCGAACTCGGCTCCGCATCGACCCTTTCTGGGAAAGTGTCAGTTTTGTTTCAAACAAGGACACTCCTTAACCTCATGTTATCTCTTCAAAAAGCAACATCCTCAAGTGGTTCTTCCTACCCTTCCACGACAGGCATCTACAAAACCACAGGCACATGTCATGGGGATCTCCAACAACAACACCTCCTCCAACCCATCTTGGCTCTTTGATAGTAGAGTGTCTCATCACATTACCAATGATCTCAACGCACTATCGCTCCATGCACCTTATGACGGTACCGATGAACTAGTCATTGGCGATGGTTCGTCTCTTACTATTACTCATGTTGGTTCTTTAGTTCTTCAATTTTCTAATATATCTTTTACACTCACAAATGTTCTTTGCGTTCCTTCCATTTCCAAGAATATCATTTCTATTTCAAAATTATGTATTGATAATCACATTCTAATAGAATTTTTTTCTTATAATTTTCTCATCAAGGACTTCCACTCCAAACAACCTCTTCTTCGGGGAACGGCTAGTCGGGGGATTTATGAACTTCTTTCTACATCACCACCTTTTCTCTTCCACATGCAACCAAATAAGTCTACCTTATGGCACCATCGCCTCGGACATCCGCATTATCAAGTTCTACAACACTTAGCTTCTATTGTTTCTACTATTAAACCTTCAAAAGATTCTTGTAATTCATGTTGCATTAATAAAAGTCATAAGCTTCCATTTCATTCTTCTTCTCTTTCATCTACTTCTCCGTTACAAATAATATTATCTGACGTGTGGTCTTCACCCATTACTTCAATTGATGGTTTTAAATATTACATAATATTTGTTGACCATTTCACCAAATATATATGGATTTATCCTATAAAACATAAATCCGACTCTCTTAACATTTTCATACGCTTCCAACGAATCGTTGAAAACTATTTTCAAACTAAAATTAAGCAATTATTCTCTGACAATGGTGGCGAGTACATCAAACTTGCTTCTCATCTTGCTTCTTGTGGGATCTCTCATCTCACATCTCCACCACACACACCCGAACATAATGGCTATGTTGAACGGCGACATCGTCACATAGTTGAAACGGGTCTTACTTTACTTTCTCATGCCAATCTTCCTTTAAAATTTTGGCCTTTTGCCTTCACCACCGCCACTTATTTAATCAATCGCTTACCCTCTACTACTCTTCAAAATGACTCTCCTTATCTTCGTCTTTTTCACAAAATTCCAAACTATGACAAACTTTGTAGTTTTGGTTGCTTAGCCTGTCCTTGGCTTCGCCCATACTCAAATCATAAACTTCAATCTCGTTCTAAACCGTGTATTTTTGTAGGTTACTCATCCACTCAAAGTGCATATCATCTTCTTGATCCCATCACCAACAAAGTATACACATCTCGTCATGTTCACTTTGTTGAGAGTGAATTTCCTTACACCACCTTAACAAAAACACCTGTGGATCCTACTCCTAACCCTGACACTTGGTTGTATATTAACCTTTTACCACTGCCACAGCCTTTTACCCCATCTTCACCACCTAAACCACCTACTGCCCATACTACCCCACCCAACGTACCCATTCCACCAACTTCTCCTACCTTATCTACTCCTAATGATAATGACACTACCATCACATGTACTCCTCAACCAAATTCTCCTAACTTTTCTCACACTACATCCTCACCCTCTGGAATTAATTTATTACCACCTTCTTCTCCTTCACATATCACCACACAACTACCAAATCCTCCTCCCCCTCTCCACCTGTCACTCGTGACACCCGTAAACCAAACCCCAAGTACCATAATCCAGATTTTGTTCTTTATAACACCACTACTCAACCATTTCCCGAACCTTCTACCATCACCCAAGCACTTAAACACCCGCAATGGGTCAAAGCCATGCAAGATGAGCACGACGCTCTTATTCGAAACCAAACTTGGTCTCTTGTACCTCCCGAATCTGCTCCTAATCTAGTCGGTTGCAAGTGGGTTTTTCGTACCAAATTTAAACCCGATGGCTCCGTTGATCGCTTAAAAGCTCGCCTTGTAGCCAAAGGTTTCCATCAACGTCCAGGTTTAGATTATATTGAAACCTTTAGTCCCGTCGTTAAACCGGCTTCACTACGTCTTATTCTTGCACTAGCCGCTTCCCACAATTGGTGTCTACGACAATTAGACATCAATAACGCCTTTCTCCAAGGCACACTCACTGAATCTGTGTATATGTCCCAACCTCCCGGTTTTATCGATCCTTCTTTTCCACATCACGTTTGTAAACTAAACAAAGCGATTTATGGTCTTCGACAAGCATCACGAGCTTGGTATGATGAACTTAAATCCTTCCTCCTCTCCTCTAATTTTAAACCCACTATCTCTGATCCATCCTTATTTGTCAATCAATCCGGTTCTTCTCCCATATATATTCTTGTTTATGTCGATGATATCATTATCACCGGTCCAACCTCTTCTCTTGTAACTTCATTTATCACAGCTCTTGCTACCCGATTTTCTTTAAAAGATTTAGGCAATCTTTCTTACTTTCTTGGTGTTGAAGTTCTTTCTCACCCCGATGGTTTATTTCTCTCCCAAAGCAAGTACATTTTAGATCTTCTTACTAAGGCCAACATGAGTAATTGTAAGCCGGCTTCAACGCCGATGACTACATCGATCCATCTTACCACAACCGATGGCACCCCCTTGTTGTCTCCAACCGAATATCGCTCGTTTGTGGGGGCATTGCAATATCTATCATTGACTCGCCCAGATGTATCCTTTGTAGTGAATAAGCTTTCACAGTTCATGTATCGACCCACGGATCTCCATTGGGCAGCCCTCAAGCGACTACTACGTTACCTACACGGCACTATCCACCATGGTTATTCATGCGTCGTCACTCACCTTTACAACTTCATGCTTTTACTGATGCTGATTGGGCAGGTGACAAACAAACTTACAGAAGCACTACAGGATACATTGTCTATCTCGGCTCGAACCCAACAGCTTGGAGTTCTAAACGCCAACCCACATTGGCTAGATCATCTACCGAAGCCGAATTCCGGGCCGTTGCATCAACTACTACAGAAGTACAGTGGGTCATTTCTTTGATGTTCGAGCTCGGATACAAGTCTATTGTGACACCGACGATTTATTGTGATAATTTAAGTGCTACACATTATTCGGCTAACCCAGTTTTTCACTCACGAATGAAACACATTGCTCTCGACTTTCATTTCGTCCGTGAAAAAGTTCAAGATGGTTCTATTCGGGTTACTCACATTAAAGGTGACGATCAACTTGCGGATGCTCTAACGAAGCCATTACTTAAAGACCGCTATCATACTCTTTTATCCAAGATTGGACTTCTCTCACGATCGTCCATCTTGCGGGGGCATATTAAAATATGACCACGTCATATTCCCTCCAAGCGATATCCAGGAATTTAAAAATGATTGTACTTTGAATTTTGTATTTTAAAATTATAGAACTAGTCTTCCACTTTCGTTGTATCTGATCCACAATTATAGGATCATCCCATGTATATTTAATTTGAAATAGTTAAATGAGAAATAAATCTTTTGGTTGGTAAATTAATAGAGGTTATGTAGATTATGGTTGTTTGTTTAGGTGTTGTTGATCCAGATACTTCTTTTGATCTGCATTCTCTAACGAATAAATTGTTTTATTTAACATTAACCATTTGGGAGAGTGAGTTAGCTTGCTTTTAAAAGTTCAGTCTTCGGCTAAACAATTTATTTTTGTTGACAAAGTCAATTATTTGGTAATTCACATGAAACCTATTTTGACATTGAGTCCAACCAACAAAGTTGGGTTGAACATATTTGATTCTTTATTGTTAGCACAACAATTTTAACATCAATCCCAAATTTGACTTAAGTTACTATACGGCAAAAACAACCCCGTTTCCATTTTAACAACAAAGTCGACGATGAAATCTATAATCTATAATCTATAACTTATAATTTATAATAAAATACTAACTATGGGCACACATGATGTCTTTATAGGACTTCCACCTAAGCATCACATGTGCATTGCCGCATGTCGCTACATCATTCAATCTTAGAGCATTCATAACCCACTCTTTATCTTCATCTCTATAATTATACCAAAAATCATTACTTTCTCTCTCTTCTTTTCAAATACTTTTTTATAATTTTATAATTATATTTTTCTCTCTTCTTTATTCACAATCTCTTTTAACGAATATTAAAAAATTAATAGAGATATACAATGTTTTACCAAATATAAAGATGAACGGTAATATGTTCTCCATCTTCATTTGTTTCTTGTTTCTAGTGTGAAACGACGTATATCTTTGATTTCATTATATAAAGATAAAATTTTTATTCTAATTTATCTTTTCAACATCATATATATCATATATACATATTACTGTGATCTTATTTACTCATATGTCATTTTAAGTGTTGGTCCACCTGTATAACACATGTCACTAACCTAGTAGCAATGTAGCATATATAATACTACATTATTTAAGCATGTGAAACAACTAAACTAAACATAGCCACAAAATGTACTAATGGAACCGACCACAGAAAGCTAATAGGCTATGCAAGAAATTAACGAAGCAGCAACACACGGTGAAGCAACATTACCTCTGTGCACAACAACATACAAAAAGTTATAAAAAATAAAAATTTCAACCAAACAAGTGATTAGCAACAGCAAAAGACAACCAAAAAATAACCCAACTAACATAAACAAAGAGATGAGGCTTTACAAGCGCTTCGTCAAACATGCACATAGCATGCAACATACGACATTGAACATAATAAATCAACATCGGCAAAGAAACATCTGTGGCCTCGAAACACGGTTGTGATGGTGCCATGGTGGTTGGCTACTAATACACCACCAGTATTGTTGGATTCTCTGGATGCGTAGAGGTGTATCCCTCTTTCCAACTTCTGATTCTTTCTCTAGAACTTTGAGGGACACTTCTAATCTATCTAGTATTCATAATTCGTGTTAAGAAGGAAGGATATGTGTATCCTCTACCCCTAAGCCCTATAGATTAGGTGTGATACTTATTCAAAAGTGAAGAAACCATGCAACAATCACTTGTACAACCTTTTGTAAAATTGTAAATGCATTAGGCATATGTAAGTCCTGTTTGGATAATTGTAAATCACTATAGATCTTGTTGTACTTTGTACAGTATATAATGTTTTCTTTTACAGTTTTATAATTTCATATTTCAACTCTCTCTTTTAACACTAAGTTATTGTATCTTACTAAATTTTGAATATGTTTGTGACGTCTTATGTTTATCTATGTTTGATGTAAATTTTATAAATTTTTCACAACAAGTTATATTATTTTAAATTCCAATTATACGTTGTATTCGATATAATTTTTTTACTAAACTGGTCATCGAACACACGTGGCCAAAATTGACGAGTCCACTATAATGTAAACTAGTTTTATACCCGTCCGGTGGTCGGGTCCTGCAACGCAATATGACATCATATACAGGCTTGTTTTTAACAAAGACTATCATGAATTGATATTAAGACAACAAAAACAGAACAACAATAAAACTGAACGGAAATAAGTCACGGTTAAACAAATAAAACATATCAACATAGTTTTGGAGATTTAACGGAAAAGACAAATAACAAAGGAAAGTAAGACGATAAAAACCGAAGTGCAAAGTCTAGTGGAACTAAGTATCTGCTGACATTATAGTCTCGGTGTAAATTGCGCGTTGTAAGGCACAAAAGAATCTGCTTGGGAAGAAACATCCGAGCTCGTTGTTTCTCACATCAAAGTCATAAACATCCCCAAAATCAGTCATCATCATCCATTTCTTACTTGGGACCATGTAAGAGATATGACGCCATAATGAAATTGGAACGCGAGCGGTATGAGAAATTGACAAGAATTTCGTCCATTCTTTATAGGAATTCATCTTCCACACATCTACAGAATACGTAAATGACCCATGGGTAACGAATAGATGAAGCTCGTCACGGCAATTTACTAAAGAACCCTCGCATCCTCCTTTCGATATAACACTTGGAAAAGCTATTTCAGTGAACTCCTCCGAATTAACATCTAAACGTATCATTGATTGCACACAAGGACCAAAGAACATGTCTATGAAATAGAGACCATCTCCGGAAAGAGTACCTTGCGACCAATGGTGTTTCGGGGTACAATAATGGTACCCTCGGTTGATTTTGATTTTTCGCTTTGAGGGACAGCAATGGTATCCTTGGATGAATTTGATTTTTCGCCAACAATTAGAGAATGTAGAATACACATAAGGTTGAATCACCCCAGCCTTGCGCATTATGTGCAACACCTTATACTCATTAGACGAATCAACGTAGAAACCGAGGGCATCGACATCCGTATCATATAGACCATAATATCTGGAGCTAGGCAACCTCCTATAGGCACTTGTAAGTGGATTCCAAATAAGCAATTCTTTGGTATTCTTTATACTCACGCACAACATTCCATCCAAGGTACCTAAAACCACCAAATCAGATAATTGGGTGTCGAACGGCAAAGAAACGGTTTTTTCCACCCAACATTGAGGTGAATCGTAGCAAAACGTATGAAGGGAATTGGCTTGTTTGTCAGACGCAAGAATCTTCTTCTCTGAAAATGTTTTCATACGGCTACAATGAATCATTGCAAAGTGTTTTGTTGATATGAAGGACCTCCATTCCTTGCAGACAACCTTGCATTGCATAACAATCTTCCCTGGAAGTCTTGAAATTATCTCCGACATTATTAAAAAAAGAGGAAGGTCTGCCATACCCACATGCTTATCTACATCGTTAATGTAAGAATGCAAAAGTTACTTTAGTAATGCATTCATGGAGTGTAAAAAATAAGAAAAGTATGTACTACTACCAAGAAAGTTTTTCTATCACATGCAACAAATTAATAATAAATTGTAAAATAACATGCTACTAATAGTAATTATACGTGTAACAATAATACTTAGAGAAATAGTATGATAACGATAATAAACATAATATATATTAATATTAGTATTAATGTTAATATTAGTATTAATATTAGTATTAGTATTAATATTAATATTAGTATTAATATTAATATTAGTATTAATATTAATATTAACAACAACATTAGTAAGACAAATAATAACTTGAGTACTCTGGCATAGTAGTTGAAAAATATAATATGATCCAAAAGAGTGAGAAAAGTATATGTAGAATAACTCACGTATATGGCTTATCTTTTAATAGAATACGTACCATTATTATCTATAGTTATATTATAAATATATAAATAAGTGTAACAACAAAAAAGAAGATAAAAACAATACAAACAATATAGTAAAGGAACGTGTTTTGTATTTAAACAAACATGACCAAGGGTGTTAGATGGGCTGCATCAACACAAAAAAACTTAGATATAGCTATTATTATTAATGCTTATAAACAGCTAATATACAATAATAACTTAACGTTTCATGACACATTAAAGATAATATAGAAATAAAAAAACAAATATAATGTTATAAATAAATAATAAATTAATTTATTTTATTAAGACAAAAATCCAAAAAATGTGTTTACTTACCACCCAAATCACCTAACCACAAAACCCCCTCCCCCAAATCCCATCACCACAAAACCCCAAATCGTAACCTCTAGGGTTTCGGCCGCAAAGGCGAATACCCATACAAGATCGAGATATGTGGTGCTTCGATTGTGTACGACCGTCGAAATCCACCAGCGATCCATGACTTTCACAACAACCACAACAACCACTATCAGCGGACTTGCGTCTTGCAGTGGTATTGTTCGAAAGTATGAATCCGGGGTTAATTTTACCATATAAGGTAATGGTTCATGGTCTCTTCAAAATATATAAGGCTGAACATGTTTGATTTAGTCGTTTTGTGAAGTATGTTAACCTAATTTTGTTTCCACAGTCGACATGTTCGAGTACTGCATAATGATAGGATTATCCCCTGATTCGAGGATTCGTCTTCAAGATCACAGATAAGTATTACACTCTATTCTTTGTTCTAAGAGAGTAATATATAACAATAAGTATAGATATTGTACTTGCAAAATTCATTTATCACATGACCCTATTACATAACGAAAGTTGGTGTTTATGAATTGTTCTGTTGATTGAAATTGTGGACGTGGTTCTGTTTTCAATTGGTACTTTTTGCTCATAGTTTTGGTGTTTGACAATTTGGGTCACTTATATTGGATACACTTTCTGTGGATATTGTTATGCACCTTATTTGTGACATTGTTTCATATTTTAGAATACAAAATGATACTTTTGACAGTCAGGTTCAGGTGATTACAAGTGATGTAGTTAGTTTATCTTAGTAGTGGCTAATTAATAGATCAATGCTTCATTTGATATTCAAATATATGGGACATGTATGCTTTTACTTCTTATCTTGGGTTCTCGTGAGAAAAATCCTACTTTGAGTCCCTAAACAACAGGCATTCTAAGAACTTTTCAAATATAGGAAAAAATGCAAAACTTGCATTTCAGTTTTGGTGTTGCAGATTAGTTAAGTGGTCAAGAAGGCAGTTTTAATAAATTTGGCGACAGATTAGTTAATTCTAATTTCATTGTATTTTTACAGCCTAAGATGATAATAGGATCTGTTAACTACCAAACAATTAGACCCGGTTTTTGTTTTGTAAAAATATCAACTGTTATAGAAGTATGGATTACATAATACACCATTAATTTTGCTACCTAAAGGCTTAATTTTGAGTATGATTGATCTACATAAATGTGCAAGTAGAAAATAATATACAATATACATTATAATAACCATCATTAAAAAAACAAAATACAAATCGTAAGCAGGACTGTAGGTGTCCCTAGTAAGTCGAATTTATGACAGAAAAACATACATTCACACAAGCAAATATTGTTAGATGATCATGAAGAGATGCTACAACATACATACCTTATAATGGAACTCTTAGATGGATAGAAACATTTTGAAATTAGAGTGGCTTTTACTTAGCAGCCTATAAATAGAGCAGCAAATATGGTTTTGGCTTAACCAACTCCACTATACCACTAACTCAAGAGAATCCCTAAATAAAAGGATGGTGAAATAACCGCCTGTTATAAGTTATATTTTCAGGGTTGTTGAATCTTGCTAAGCTACTTGACTGATTAATTTGTATATTTTCAATTGATTATTATAGAGAAAGCTTTTATGGTAGCTAAGTATATGACTTATAGAAAATGTAATGTGTGACTACTTATATATTATGTATGATAATTTATGTTAATGTGTACTTCCACAAACATACAAAATAACCATGTAATGTATGAAAATATATTAAATTGTAATGCAATGTTATGTCTTTTATAATTTTATGTTCTCTATATCATTTATGTTCTGTAGATCATTTATGTTCTGCATATGATAACATATTCTGTTATTGGCAGCACTAATTTTATAGTTAAACCCTTACAAGTTATAAAAGAGAAACACTTCAGGTCAAAAACTTGTACCCTAAAAATACATAAACAAAAAAAATTAGATCATTAGCGAGTAAATATAACAATAAAAAATACACGACAACCGTACCTTGAAACCAAACCACTACAGAAAGCAAACTACAATCCTATGTCCAAAACATTCCAATTGTAAATAAACAAAACATAAATTCAGTCATAAAACTACCGACACGACAAATTTACAGATTCATAGTCGGATTGGAAAGAAAAGATATTATATAAACGCTGCACAGCAATGACTGTCCGAGTCTCGCCTGATCTGTAGAAGGTTAGGTTCTTGCCCTTGCATTCCCATGACTCAAAGAAGACACCTTTGATTGTTTGTTTATCTGCCTTCACCCATGTATCGCGCATTGAAAGCACCCAAACATCTCGTGTATCATTCTCATGAACACAAACAATGGCCACTCTTCCTTTGTGTTTAATAAGCTTCCACGAAGAGTACGAACAATAAGTAGCCATTAATGGGATTGGAATAGTTCTATATTTGTGAGTAGAAGAATCAATTATAAGTATTTGATTATTTTCTAGGCCAATGTAAATACCCCCTCTTGCTACAATGGCCTCGTCATTGGTTACCTCTCCATCATGGGCCAATTGTATAGGATCCTGTAGTCTCCAAGCCCAATCTCTTGAATCAAATATCTCAAAACGATATGTCATACATACAACAACATCCCTTTTAAGATTACTGCAAGATAACAAAACTTAAATGTTACATTTAGCGACAATTGAACGTACGACAAAAACAATGCATACATACACTATCACATATAAAACGTACAAATACACACATATAAATTCCATATCATACAACACGTTAAGAGTTTTCATAAACGAAAGCAAACATACCTTCTTTTAGGAATAGACAAACGAAAGATCTTGTAATGTAACGGAAGAGACCCCAATGTTACAAACGCGACTTTTGCTGTTTCATATTTCAGTTTTGGATTTGGAATAGCCCGCATATTGTGACTTGTTGGCTTAAACAATGCATAAACAGACAATGTTCGGACCCACAAATGGGCAACCTCGACCACTAAAACACCTTGTTCCGATGCTGCATGAATTATGGTCCACGGTGCCATATAACCAATATCAAGCGATCGTGAACCGGATGAAGGCACAAAATGTATCTGGCGACGAACTAAAAAGTTTGGGCACTGAACAATGAAACCTGCGAGCACATTATTTTCTGTTCTCTGTCGCTCTATGACATAAGCATCATATGATAGTAACTCAATTTCCTTGCAAGTACATCTAATTGAACTCAAAGATCTCAACGATGTTCTTGCTAGTATTTCCGAGATGACGTGCGAATCAAACAGACGGACCATTGATGGAGGCTGACCGGTAGCAGGCCTACAAAACTCCATCTAGAAATATAAAACGTAAATTAGACAATAAAAATACCAAAATAATAATAATAATCATACATGGGTTTACTAAGTATAAATGCCCTCGGATGTTTTGATTTATTATTAGTGCTTGACCTTGTTACAGTGTTATTAAGTTGTGCCATTTGAATGTTATTGGAATGATCTATGTTTAATGTCTAACGAATTTACTTTATTCCTACAGCCCTCACATATTACATGCCATATGACCGTGGATGCATCGACAGCAGGCGAACGGAGACAATTAGAAAGATAAAGGTACATCTTTATAATTTAATAATCTACAACTCATAGTAGAATTATAAATGAAATACAATGCTACATGCCTTGTCCTTACTATGACTTCTCGTACCATGCTTTTGGTTCATTTGTGCATTATCTCATTATCTTACCAAACGCTTAATATAAATTGGATTAATATTAAGAATTACATACCTCACCCTCAACTTGGTTCATGATTGGCTCACACACTTTGTATAATGGCACCACTGAAAAATATTGAATATTAGTTTATTTAAATGAAGTAATCAAATCCATCAAATGAATTCCACAATTATTTTAACAACTTATGTTATAAAAAATGTACTTTTATATATTTAACTTCCTATACAAACTAAACCCTAAATTATTTGGAATATATATCTTTTCAACACATATGTATATATATATATAATCAATCTTTGTACTTTAATAAAAGAATGCTTTTAGGTGACACTTGTGACAATATTAAACATTTTAAGTCTAATTTTCCCCCTTATCTCTAATACTAAGTATTTACATTATTTAGTAATTATATTATTTAGTACTATTTTAAATTAAAATAGTTTGAACTAATTACTAAAGAGTTCCTTTTAAATACATAATTTCTAAAAAAATAATAATTGTATAACAAAAGTAATTCTTTCAAACTCAAAACTTTATAAAAATATGAAATATTTAAAATCAATGTTTTTAGAAAATAACAATTTTCATGAACCAATAAAATTTGAAATTCATATTTTTAGTAAGATATTTTAGAAAATATCGTTTTGTTTAAAAAACATTTGGAGTTTGAAAGAATTTATTATTTTTATTTTTAGAAAAATAATTAGAAAAAAGGTTGAAAGAAAATAATATCAGTGGTATATTAGTTATAGTCTTATTATATCATATCTCAAAATACCATATTAAAATTAATATACCACTCTCTTTCTTTCTACACGACAAATATTTAAACTTTAATAGAAGAACAAATATTTTTTACACTAAATTAGTTTTTAATTTATTAAGAAACACTTCCTTTTATAAATATAATTTCTAAAAAACCATATATTGTTTAACACTTTTTTTTAAAACATCAAACGGATGGATAAAAATATGAGGTATATCATTGGTTTTAGAAAATAAAATTTTTTAATGAACCGTAAAAATTTGGAGATCAAACTTATAATATCATTGTTTTATTATTTATAGACCTTATTTATATGTAAATTTAATTATATCATATTGCAAAATAGCATATTATAATTAATACATAACTCTTTTTCCTTGTATAGTACAAATACTTAAACCTTAATAGAAGAAGACAAAAGAAAAAAACAACACAACACGATTACTAAACATAAGACATACACGACATAATAGTGAAACATCCCGATAAAACATAGTTGTAACCAAATTCTATGAAAAAGGTTAGAACTAATAGAACCTAAAACATGATAACATCCTTGCACAAACACAACATAAAGCAAAGAAAATATAACCCCTAGACAGACCTAGGGCGGTTGCTGCTGAAAATCAACACCTTTGGAACCTTTAGTAATTTGTTGAAAGATTGAAGAGAGTTTGCTGAATCACCTGAGTCATCATCGGAAGGGTCAACCTCATAGCTGTTAACATCACAACTTTCTCTGTCGCTATTAGGCCTTGTAGGAGTTGCATCAGGTGTGTCATCTGAACTGTCAATCTCTACAACCTCATCCCACTTCCAATTTGTCAGATTCTCAGCTCTTTTACGTTTTTTTCTGGCTTGGGAATCCTGAGATAAAAAACATTAAAGTCAACAGAAAAGATAAACAAATAGTTAGCCCATTACAAATATAAGCGAAAAAGGAAAGAAAACATGAACTATTGTATACACATTAACTAAAACAACTCACCTCAACACCAAAGTCATGAGAAAGCTGTGAAACGTAGGCTGTAAGAGATTGTGTGTAGGTAAGAACATCCAAACTCTCATTCTCCATGTCCTGTCAAAATTGCTTCCATTAGAATGCCCAAAAACAGAAAACATACAGAAATTACATTTAATCTACAAAATAATGAGCAAAGTTTGGATTTTTGGATTATAACTGACATTTTCCACTCGAAAGGGGCTTTTGCTGGATTTGTTATCCATCTTGAAATATCCGAATAAAGGTTGAAAAATGCACTGTTCTGCCCTTATATAGGCAGAAAATAATGCAACTACTCACCCACTAACTATTTTGTTGCCAAAATTAGAGGAGTATTGTTACAACTGACTGTTTAAACTGCTACTTTAAAAAACAGCAGTTTATGAGTTAGTGGGCTGAATGTGTAAAAAAAATGATGATTTAAATAATTGGAAAACCGTTGAAAATTATGCAGCACTGAATTTATATCAATATCGATGCCATGTAAATTAAGTAAACATAATCACCTCTTTAATTGTTCATTAACTGTGTTTTTTATGTATACATTTTTTCTGCTAAATTAGACATTAATTTTATATAATTTGTTCTTAAAAGTATATGTTGTAAAAATTTTAGAATATCATGCATCGAAGATCATGCATGGACTGTCATTTTAGCAGTTAACATAGGTTGTGGCCTGCGATTAGTGGGGGAGCAGTTCACAAATGAACTGTATTTTAGCAGGACTGCATCGTGGGGATGCAGTTAACAAATGAACATTCATATACAAAAAAACCCTATAATTTGTTTGTTGTTTTGTATGATTTTCAGGATTTAAAAATATGGTTTTGTCTTAAATTGGAAGAAATTGCAAATTTAGATATATTTATGTAGATTGTATATATATATATATATATATACATATATATATATATATATATATATATATATATAATATATATATATACATATACATATACATATATATGTATATGTAGATCGATTCAATAGAAAACCAAAATTTTATAAAAAACCCAAAGAATCATTATACACCAATGATTGTGTATATCTATGGTTATAAAAAAAAGTGGGAAAACTGTACATTTAATTTAAATTATAACCACAGAAATAATAATTTTAAGGGCAAATTTGGAACATCAACTTATCTCCATAACTATAACCACAGAAATAATAATTATAAATTATAACCACAGAAATAATAATTATAAATAATAATTATAACTATAACCACTGTACATTTAATTTAAATTATAACCACAGAAATAATAATTATAAAAAACCCAAAGAATCATTATCCACCTATCAAGAACCAAGATAACACTCTTACACAATAGATTGTTTAGATTTTGGATTTAATTAAAAAAGGTACAAAAGTAATTGTACAAAAAAAGAATATAATGTATGTTTAAAATAAAAATAAAAAAACGAAAACCTTTAAAAAACCCAAACTGCATCGCACATTTTGCATATTTAAGTTAATCCTACAGAGACTTACATACTTAAGCAAAAATGGCCAGGTATTATACGACAACCACTCGGTAAAGATAAAAACCTAAGTGATAAACAACCTAAACATAAAAGCATTACCAATCATGTGAAATAAAAATATTAGTTAACATCCATATTTGATAAATAATAGGTAGGTTGCCTAAAAACTATCATTAACCATATTGTGTGTAAATTGATGTTTTTAATATTTTTGGGGAAAATAATTATTTTTAACAAAACTCAAGTAGTAAAATGGAACTTAACTCAAAAAGATATTTAGAAGGATATAATTTTCTGCTGGCTTTATGTACTGTCTTGTTTCTTTAATAATAAGAGTTTTTCAGTATGTATACATTTATATAAATGACGAAAATTGATTACCCAAAATACTTCTACAATTAGTATATGTTGCTTTTATATGTAAGATAATAAATTAATTTAAAACAAAAATGGAAGTAAGACAGGTTGTTACTTCATATAATTTTAATGGGAAACATGGATGAGTTAACATAGTGAATGTGAATCATTAAATAATTGAAAATATACAATCGAAATGATTATTTTTACATATTTGAAAAAAAAAACAGTTATTTTAAGCGAACCACATGGATGGTATTAATAATTTACACAAATATTAAACCATCGTAGTTTAAACTTTAAACTACAAACACCAAAAACCAACCAACCTTAATACGTCACTTGGCATATTTCTAAAACATCTTCCGTTCACTTGGCATATTTCTAAAACATCTTCCGTTCACTTGGCATATTTCAAAAACATCTTCTGTTTTAAAATCACCGTTTGAGTAAAATTAGGTCAATTTTTACAATAACACCAATATTCTTTTCTTGAAATAGCTTAACCAATAATCCTTATCCTAGGGGGTTGAGGTGAGTTAACCAAGACAATAAAAAAATGGTTTTGGGTTGAGTTTCGCTTAGTGCAAAAATGTTTTGAGTTAAGTCGGTAAGTTTTCTCAGTTGTATGTTTTCTTCTGAGTAGGTTGGGGTGAGGTATATCCTGTTAATAACTATTGTTTGTTTTTAAGAGGTGAATTAATTTTGATGAAGATGAACATTATTTTGCATTTGTTCTGAATGTATGGTTGTAGCTTCTCTTCCAACATCTTTTTCAGCTTGAAAACAAAAAACACCAACAATATGACTAAAACAAAGAATAATCAGAGCAGGCTAGGTTAATGTGTTGGGGTGAGATGCCAACTTTTGAAATTATTGAAAGTGGAGCCCAATCTTAAACTTAAAGTTGAGTATAAAAGATACAAAGCTATGTATATCTGGTAACACCCCTAATCCTTTTTGTTGATGCCTTATTGGCATGAAGCTCCTTGCAATTCATTAACATACTCAAGATGTCATTTTTTTGTTATTCATTATAACCCTACCTAAAAAAATAAGATAAATTAAGTACAAGGGTTAAATAACTTCAAGAGGATCCGAAGACTTGGACCAAGTCAGCATGTTTTGAGGTTCCTGTTCTCACTAATGTTGCAGGTTGATCATAATAAAAAAAGAACAAAAATGAATACAAATTACAAGTATAACTATTTCACCAATATATAATAATACCTTATTAAGCAAACCTCTAAGAAAGCTTCTGAAGTTTACACTAATGGTTTCTGGGTACTTCATTATATCCTGGGAGTAGCATAAAGTTGACTTTGTATATCATAAAATTATGGTTTAGAGCTGAAATTGATAAACTGGTCCATACCTTGTTGATATACTCCATAAGTGCATATATGGAATTAGTGTAAAGAGGAGAACGACCAACAACATAATTTATACCTAAATATATAACAAATGAATTCAAATTGAAGGACTAAAATGCAGTTAAACTGCTAACTACAGTAAAAAAAATGTACACACTAAGATTTACTAAGATTATGTTATATAAAGTAAAAAAATGCAGTTAAGTTGCAGGTTATATTATGTTGCATTAAAGTCTTCTCCATCTTCATCTTTACTAAGATTTACTTACTCGGGGTTTGATAGGGTATTGGGTAGCTTTACGGTCTTGTTGAAAACTTGAGTCGGCTAGGACACTCCTATCTTGTTTTAATTCTATACCTTCAATGCTTTGCTTTATTACAATTATTTTAGCCATCTCAAATATTTTAGCCATTTGGTGCTTGAACTCATTAGTTTTTTCTTTGTTTCAACCCTGTAACGATGAGATCATCAACGTATACTCCAATAATGAGTAAAGAGTTTGTAGATGATTTTTGATACACCGCTTGCTCTTGTAAGTCTATGGAATTGTAGCTTTATTAAGTAAGACTCCATCCACCATTTAGACGTTAAATCAACATTCCTAAATAGAGATCTCACTGAGGATGTGTATGTTGAACAACCGAAAGGTTTTAAGAAAGATGGGAAAGACAAAATGTTTACAAATTAATCAAAGAGTGAATTATTTTCGACATTACATGCTATTTGCCTTGAAGAAGTGTTTATCTCTAATATGCCATGTTTATCGGCCGATGCATAGTTGATTTAATGTTAATACCATAAAATGCAAGAAAATTGCATATGTTAGAATTCAATCATCAATATTCAAGAATATCATATCAGTTATCAGTGTTGATTATGTGGTCTCTGTTAATCATGTATCGTTACAGAGCGATATGTGTGACCGTCATACACAAACACACAACCTGCACTCGCCTTTCTTGCTATAAACTTGAAACTAACCATGCGGCTTTATTAAACCATAGACTAACATTAGCTATTGGACACCCATGAGTTCCAGCTAAATCATAATGTTGCTCTAGTGACCACATGTGCAGTTGGTGCAGCTGCAGTTAGCACCACACTTGCACTTGCCATCACTCTCAGCTGCAGGAACCACCATCACAACAGATGTTTGGCCGGCGGGTAAAGCGCCACCGCACCTCGGTCAACGTTCGAATATTTCCGGTAGATGACCCTCCTCTTGTCGTCGGTTATCGCCATCGAATGCAACACCACCATCCTCTTCGCACACTCCACCACTTGTGTCTCCGTGAACCCTGTGTGCATTTCAAGAGTCTCGTGCCACACCGAGCTCTTGTTCATCGTCGCACGTGCAGCATACCGCCGCTGCAGCCACCATCGACGGTGAACAACTGACAATAATCTCGTAGTTCATCACCCCCAGTTCAGCATAGAAGTAAACCATATTCTCCATCTGTAAAATTAAAATCACAACCAGTTCAGTTTATACCTAAATATATAACAAATGAATTCAAATTGAAGGACTAAAATGCAGTTAAACTGCTAACTACAGTAAAAAAAATGTACACACCAAATATCATAATATTTAGTCTAATTATCACACATTTAAGCTTCATAAAAAAGTCACATTTGCTTACTGGTATAAATTTATTAGCATTCACATTTGTAGCTCCATCTTGTTGATGAATATATCCACCTAGACAATATTGTGAAGATAACTCATCCCGCTTTCATTATTTAATCTAGTTAGCTTGTCAGTTGTAAACTTAAGATTTTGATTTAGTTGTAAATATGATACAGAGTTAAAATATATAACCATTGAAAATTAGGAAAAACTCCATAGTCATATTAGTATAGAATGCCACTCTACTATATAGGTATATCTAACTTTTGAGTATTGTTGAAGATAGATGTCGTGAAACCATATATACAAGAACCTTAACTAAATGAAATTTATAAAAGTGAAACCTAGGTAAATGCCTGATATCAAACGAACACACGGTGTGAAATTCTTTAAATCCGGCAACTTACTCGTAGCGTATACAATAGTATCAAACCATTCCGGGTAGGTGTTGATATAACCCATTCAGTCTTTAATATTGCTATAAATAGCACCACCGAATTGTAATGGAGTTCAAGAATGCTAAGGGGATTTCCCATCTTAGGGTAAGACCAGGTTTACACGCCTAAATTCCTCTTGCGTAAAACTAAATCCAGAAATCGCTAACAACAATTATTCATACAAAATATGTACTTGACCAACAATCAAACGTTGGATGTTTGTCTAATTTTGATCTTATTTTTGGAGCAAAATCAAAAGAGATAAGTTTTGGATCCAGTCTAGATGATTAAGGGAATAAATCACTCCATCTTCAAACAACCTGAGTAACTCTTTTAAGAGATTCAATGCTTCATATTATAATTTTGTGAGGATCTATTTTCTTACTTTTTATCTACTTCTTTTGTATGATGACCGTAAATGTTTGTTTAGGTGCTTCTAATCTTGTTAACGAATTAACCTTAAGTTTTATACCACTTCGGTCGACGGGTCCTACAACGCAATATATCATAATAAACAATCTTTTTTTTGACAAAGACTATCATGAAATGATATTAAGACAATAAAAACAGAACAACAATAAAACAGAACTGAAATATCTCACGGTTAAACAAATAAAACATACCAACGTAGTTTTGGAGATTTCGCCATAAAAAGACGAATAACAGAGTTAAGATGATGACATAGCAATATGTCTAAGATGTTTCATAAAAACAATAGTCTTAGCTATGCAATAAATCGTTTGGGCTTCTTAATGTTCCGCTTAGGCCTTGTATAACCATGTTGTGGCGTTGAGGAGTCTTCGACGCAAGTCGAGCCGGTAACTATTGCGTCATCACAAGTAGTGTGTAGTGTAGGTCTACCCGAAACCACGTCTTCCTCGTTGTCAACACTTGGCTGAAGATTTGACAAACACTTCAGAACACAATTATACAACATATTATTATATCAAAGAGGTAGGATTAAAAAATTACCGAGGATGTCTTGGTTATAGTCGATGACAACTGTGAAATGCGTGGGCCCCATAAAGCCTCATCTGCCATTTCCCATTCATCAGATGTGATCCGATTAAAAAACTCAATGCCCTCGTCAACCTCGTCACTTTCAGAATCATCTTCTTTGATATTGATACCTGGACCACCGGTAGATGTAGTTTTCTCTCTAGCAAGCGATTCTAATTTTTCACCGATGTATTGACACCGTGAAACGACGAATAAAATGAGGTTCCAAATTGTATTTATCAATTTTGATCCTAAGAATGACACTTCTAGCACATAAAGCGTCAAAGAAATAATTTTGTATCCAAAACGGATCTTCAGCACCCTGCATCAAAGGAAAAAAATACTAAAATTCACATACACAAACAATAACACTTGAAAAAATAGACACAAAAAAAGTATGCAATAGGAACATTAATTTGTAAATCTGCCTAGGCAATATATATTTGATTTAAACATATTTAACATATATAAAAAATACCTCGGATAAACTCTTAACAACTAAATCATCTGCACTTATATGAAGAAGAGAAATAGCGGCATCATCAAAAAGAACACAAGTCATCTCCTCATCTTTGTCAACAACACGTGCAGCCACCTTGTACCTGTGCCAATGTTAGGCGCACAAAGGAGGGTTTGTCGAAAAAAACAATCATATAAAACTTACGCATGGCGTGGGTTAACGACTCTTTTATTGCAAGGCGAACAGTGATACCCCGAATCAACTTTCTCGGCCTTTTTACGACAAGTAGAACATTGAACATACTTCCAATCATTAAAGAAGTCAACGTCGATTATTGTCACCGCAATATTATACATTGTTCCCTGCCATAACTCACAATAATAAAATGCTACAGGTGAGTCACAGACAATGATTAAACAACAATTGTCTACAAAACAAAAATTAAAAACCAAAATACCTCCGCAACGCCTTTTTGAAGACAACTATAGACATCTGAAACGCAGCTAACATGGGAGTCTATCTTCTTGGGTGCATTTTCACCGATTGTAACAGCGGATGACATACTAAATAAATACATGAGACGGGTAAAAAGCATAATAAATGTTAAGTGTCATAAATGAATTTGAATGTAAAGACAACTTTACATGTTCTTGTAGGCGTCACAAACATCGAGCGGCAGGTTAATATAAAAATGGGTTGCCACCGTCGACGACAAACATGGAGCACCTAATAAGATAATCAAATAAATTTATGAAAAGAGTTACTAAGAAACATGAGTAGAAACGATATTTTTAAAATTTGAATAACATACCTCCAAACAATCCAACCTTGCAAGAGGTCAAAATGACAACAATTGAATTATTGTCATACCGACGAATGTCATCATCAGTATACTTAAGCGCAACTTCTCCC
Organism: Flaveria linearis; assembly: GCA_024085815.1. Taxonomy (NCBI): domain Eukaryota; kingdom Viridiplantae; phylum Streptophyta; class Magnoliopsida; order Asterales; family Asteraceae; genus Flaveria; species Flaveria linearis. The sequence continues at coordinate 6,081,872 of CM044009.1, forward strand.
AATAAGGAAACTTTGAGTTCATCACCGCTAGACATAGTTAATTAAGATCGTAAAATAAGAACTGGATAAAGATAAATCATTAGTAAGTTAAAAAATAGAGTATATCAAAAAGCTCACGAATCATTAGCCAAGACAATTTGACGCAGCTCCCGGTTACATGACTGGAAAGACCTAAATTCTTTATCCACTGAGCCCCAATGTCGAAGAACACCGATAACATCTACATTTAAAGAACAATTAGAGTCGAACACATAAAATAAATGAAACAATAATAATACTAAACCTGTTAGGTATGTAAAATCGTTAGCACGGGTTCGAAGAATGCTAAACGGGGCAAAGTCGAAAACGTAGCGTCGAAACAAAGATGGGTGCACTGTTGAGGGCATGATTGATGTAACACGGGTAAATTGAATAAAGCTCTCCCGTCGTATGGGTCGATACAATGACTCGTACGGAAGAACAACAAATCGATGTATCCTATATACGCATCCATCCTCCAAACGCTTAGCGAAAAGATGCATTAGTTGGTAAGGAATTCTTGCATGAATCGAACAGTCCTAAAACACATAATAGAAATATTAAAAATATATATTATGTCCAACTATTAAAAAATAAAAGCCGACGATCACTTACACGTTCATCCGAAAAAATCAAGTCAAACGACAACTTGCGGTTCGTAGTTGGATTGTATGTCGTCCAAGAACGGGAGACCCTTACGGTGACTTGCCACTTGTCGGTAACATTAGGCCTCAGATCAGAGATGTAACGGTAAGCCATTGCACAATAATGAAACCTGCAAATGTGGGACAAATAATGAATATATATATACATAGTAACGTGCACGATAAATTATAAAGATGATATTACATGCCACACTAACATATATAAAATCATTAAAATAGGACACAAGAAAAAGATGATGCCTAAGTGTTTTAAAAAAATAATATATAAAATGCTACCTTGAAAAGCATAATATTAGAACAAATCAGAATATATGAACGTGTTAAACACCCGACCCCACGAACACATTTGTTGACATGTGAGGTAAGTTGTAAAACACTTCTTTGTAAACAACGTTCCTTGTTAGATGGTCATCACACTTGCCATTATTATCAATGTAAAACCGCAGGCCAGCACGAGATGTAACACGAGACGCAACAACATAGAGCTGGCCATGAGTAAAAACAGGTTTCACCAAGTAAGCGCAAACATGATTAAACGTCTGCCCTTGACTTTTATTGATTGTCATAGCAAAACAAACTTTAATAGGAAACTGTCTCCTTTTGAAATGAAATGGCCAACATGTGGTGGTTGGAGTCATATCAATTCTTCCAATAAAAGCTTTTTCTCCAACATGAGTACCGGTAATAATAATTGCCTCAATGACACGCCGACTTATTTGAGTGACCACTAGTCGAGTCCCATTGCATAATCCTTTTCTTAAATTCAAATTACGTAGCAAAATAATTAGTGCACCAACCTTCAATTGTAACACATGATTGGGAACCCCAGAAAAATGTAAAGTATTGAGGAACTCAGTAGGGTACATAGTTTGCATTTCTCAAAGTTGTTTGTACTTGGACATATGGAATCAGCACTTAACAGCTCGTTAATTTCACCCGGCAACTTATTAAGAACGTGCAAATTGATCTTATCAACCTCATCATTAGTTGATGACAAGATACAACGCTCCTTTAGAAAAGGAATATCGTTCAATCTCTCTTCAATGTCGGGAAAAGTATTAGACACCATGGCCTCAATAGGATCATCTGCAATAGGGATCAAAAGATCACGCGGTATGCTAATCCATGTGGCCTCGTCTTCGCCTGCTAATGAGATCGTGGGCAATCGCCCGTCCCCCATGTCTAAAATCCACTTATTAAACTCTTGTTGTTCAATAAGATCAGTGCCACTAATACCCGGACGATGCAAGCGCATATTACAAGTTAGACAAAACACCTTGCATGCACCCCAAATTATGGATGATCTGTTGACAGCTGAGGCAACAATCTCACTACGAGGGGCATGGGGAATCACCGGAAGAATTTGACGAAAATCTCCTCCAAGAACAACCACTTTTCCTCCAAAAACGCGATTTTCTGCCCCATGAATATTATGCTTGCATATATCTCCGAACGTCCGATCAACAGCTTCAAAAGCATGTCGATGTTGCAAAGGCGCCTCATCCCATATGATAAGGGTAGAAGCAACAACTAACTCTGCTAGATCAGACCCAACGTCGATTGAACAACACGAATCCTTATCAAGATCAAATGGTATCTTAAACCGAGAATGAGCGGTTCGTCCACCGGGGAGTAATAAAGAAGCAATCCCAGATGACGCAACGGACAAGACAATTTGCCCACGCGCACGAATACAAGCAATAAGCGTCTTCCACAAGTATGTTTTCCCCGTCCCCCCACTACCAAACACGAACACAACACCACCCGTCCGATTATCAACACAACCAACAATGTAATCATAAACTTCCTTCTGCTGGATATTTAACCCACTATGTAGGCTGTCAAAAACTATCCTTTCCTCTTGAATGTTGTAAGTACGCTCAGCTGCTATCAGTCGATTACGTGTAACATTCACCAAGCAAGTATCAATTTGAGGGAGATTAGGAAAGTCCACCAAAGACCTATTGTTACCTACTAAAATCTTTTCTATCTCGATCAACGTATAGTTAAGAAGTTCAACATCTGTGAAAATTATGTCTTCATTATGTAAAACTCGACGTTGATTGTAAGCAACATCTTCTGATAAGAAAGGTAGGCAATCAGAAAACAATTGAGCTTGATCACTAACAGTACAAAACAACAGAATCGACACAAAAAGTTCACGGAGTTGGTTCCCTAACCGCCAATGAGAAGCTTCACGTATACACTCAACCCACTCAACATCATCTCCTAGTAATCCCAACGCCTTGCATGCCGACATATATGATTGATGCTCAACACCATCAACGGTACGAATATCATTAAAGCATAAGGGGCACGCACAACATTCAATAACATACGGAGGTAGTATGTCTCACCCATAGAAGGACTCACATAATAAATTCGTCCGATAGCGAAGCCATTTTTTCGTGGCCGCCATGCTCTATCATTTTCATGCCATGTAAATTTTGTTGGAAACTCGGCATACGTTAAAAGACGACCTTCTTGATACAATTCGTTAGCATGCATCCATTCAGTAAACTTTGACATGGCAGCCGTAGTCCGGGCGGCAACACTAGCAAGCTGGTCGTTATCATGAAAATAGACCCTGTTACACCCTTCTTCGTGAAATGGTAGTCTTTCAACAGCAACTGAACGATACTGCATGTCAAATCCAAATAACTTCCAACATGCTTCTGACGAAGAAATATATCTGCAGTTTATATATTCTTCGATTTCGTTTTCATTATGCAATAAGGATGCAAAAGCAGTTCGATTTTGACCATTCTCTAATACGGCAGTAGCACGATCTGGACCCTTGTTTAGGTAACTAAACAGATACTTCACCAGCATACCTTGGTTACACCACTCTACATTAATATGGCAGGCGTATTTTACAAGCAAATCACGATTATAAGGAACAACAAATCTGTTATCAAGCTTAATATGCTGAGAACCAACTTTAACAACTCTTGAATTGTTTGGTCTTTTATAACACGGCCAACCATCATGCCTGACAAACGTTTCTTCACAGTAATTCTTTGGGTATCCTTTAAGACAACGACCGTTATGCATACAAGGACTTGAAGGATTTAAAATGCCACATGGTCCGTGCATCATGTGCATACGAACAACAGCAAAACCTTCAGGGTCATCTATTTCTGATGGCAGCTCAGCAGATACATATCTATCAATACATTCGGTGGTCCCAATCTTATCATCTGGCTGTAGAAAAACCAAAGCATGACAATGTGGGAGACCTCGTTTCTGAAACTCGATCGTATAGATAACTAAACATAAGACAATACTTTAGCTAATGTACAAACATTTGGAAAAAAATGCTTTGAATACAAAACAAAAAAAACAACAAACCTGCTTTTGGTCGACCAAACAGGTTCTTTTTCCGTACATCATTCATAAGCTCGTTGAGTTTTATCTTAAACACACGAGCAATAATATCAGGTCGGTCAGATGCAGTTAGGCCAGGGGTTGTCGCATTTATATGGCGCTCAATTTCGGGCCATTTAGGGTTGCAAGTCATGGTGATGAACAAATCTGGACTACCAGCCCAACGACAAATTGCCATTGCATCCTGATATTGTTGAAGCATGTATCTAGGTCCCCCGGTAAAAGAAGCAGGTAAGATGACACGCCGACCAATTGATCCACCAAATGTTTCTCCCTCTGCAATACGATCATGCAGACCATTATAGAGATCTGAACGAATTGTATTTTGATTTCTCTTATACCAATCCAGTTCATGCTCAAGAACAGCTGAATAAGCATCGACCACATAAGTCTGAAACAGACGACCCGACCTATGTAATGTCCTTCCTTCATCTCTCCTTACATGTAAACGATAAGAATAATATTCTCTCATAGATACATTTTTTCGATTACTTGTTTCTGTAGTAACATGTAGAGGAATGTTCACATGAAAACCATCTTCACCGTACGGAAACAATAGAGGATATTGTAATGCCATAAAACTGGGGTGAATCTCAGATATACGCTTTACAATGCCAGTGCCACGCTCTTCAATAAGGACATCCCGTGAATCAGTAGGATTTCCATCACCCGGGATCAAAGCCGCCACTTCAGAGGCGGTAGGTAAAGAGTACTGTCTATGTTCTGCATTCCGTGTTCCAATCAAGCGAATTCTAACAGGATGCATTGACGTGTTGTCAAACCGTTCCCTAGCCATTCTAAAGGCTTGCACTAACACGTTATAATGATCAAGCATGACCGTTAAGTCAGCCACTAAAGATCGAAGCACGCGTTCATCAGATGATGGAGAAATGCAGCTTCGTAAAGCCGAAAAACGATTGTCAATCTCATTTTGAGTGTCGAAGATATATAATTGGGCAAACCTCGGGCGACCATCAGGATGCGTAGGTAACAAAGACCCAATTCTATGATGGTTATGTCCATTTAAACGAAACGTGTATGGACCACGACCATCATTTAATTCTGTACTTATTCTCCCACCGGTAGAAGTGAATGCAAACATCGCATTTAAAAGTTTAATATTTTCACGAAAGACCTTCGACCGGTTGTCGCCGTGGTTGCCAAGAAGCTGAAACAACAGTTGGGGAGGATGTTGGAGGAATGGTAGAATAACCTTTCCTTGGCCACAACACAAGGAAAACTTTGGATGCCTTGGCGAGAACGCTTTAACAGACCGTTCGGCGTACCAAACAAATGCCTCACAATGCACACAAACACGATCTGCATCACCGCAATCCCAATACGATGATGTATACCTACAAAAATGCCAATTATGAGCAAACAACATGACTGTCATGTTAATTCTTCGATAATTATACAGATTAACGTATGAGATGTACGTTGTCTGTTTTCATCTGCATACACATGGCCATGAGACGGAATGTGTTGTTGAGAAGAAGATCCTCGTACACATGCATGTGAAAGCGAGGAATTTAACGGAGATGGTATAACAATGTTTGTTGTACTATCGTAATGAACTCCGTTATTGTCTCGTCCCCCATCTGCATAAGAGGCTACATCAATGTAACGGTATATCTGGATTGCAAGCCGAATACGTTTGTTATGAATAATGAAAGCATCACGGATTACCAATAGACAGAGGTCATATCATAAAATTTGTATGAACGAACTAAAGCTAACCATAACATCGACGTTGTCTGGTACCAAGAATAGGGGTAGAAGCGACAGGTCTTCCACGTAGGCGAGGACGACCAAGACACCTCCTACGTTCATGGAGTTCACCATGCGAAGAAACATTTGTTCCCTGAGAAGGCGTTGGAGAGAGTACATCAGAGTGACATGATTCAGACTGACTGTTACGGGGAACCTCCATAATCTGCTTCTGTTGTGCGAAAAAACATCACACATACGTTACGTATGCTTTTAAACACAACGTATGATGCCTTGACAATATAAAAAAGACAAATGGTCGTAGATTATAACGCATGAAACACGTCTAATATAGAAATAAAAACATGCTACTAATATAATAATTATACTTAAAAATTTTTACTAAAAATCTAATTAAATAAACACATTACAAATGTAGTAGGTGGTCATAAGATATCTATTCCACACTTGTCCTTAACCTTCTTAGATGCTATATATATAAATGCAATTTTGTTTTTATTTGTATCGTATATATAATGATGTACATTTATTAATAATACATCTATTTATTATTAATAAATCCATCGATGTTTACCACTAAGAAAGACAAGAAAGTGAAACGCTAAATCTGCATTGTACGGTTGAAATTGTATTGTCACAATGTGATGCTTATACGTTTCTATAACATAACCTAACATTACGTACCAAAAGAACGTTCATAACATCATGAGGTCACGTAAAAACAATTCAATGACAAAAAAATATATCATAAGTTAAGATTAGCAAACCAAGAAAGGTTAAATGTATAACAGACCCATAATACATTTTTTTTAATAAAACATAAAAACTGATATGAAAACAAATATCCCAATTTGCAAAATGACATGAACTTTAATAACAACCCATAGCCCTAATAGAGCGCGCCTCAGGCATGTCCGGTTCGTACGTAATGGCGGAAAAATCGGTAGACCTCAATATATTAGCTGTAACATATTGTCAAGTATAAGTCAAACCAAATTAAAAAACCAATTGCATAAATGTGAAGCGTATACATATATATGTATATATAACGTATATATATGTGTGTATGTAGGCAAAAAATATCATACTTTCCGCTAGATGAACCAACTTGACTCGAGATATGTATACAATAGACTTTTTTGATATCGCTAGATAAGTCTTGAACATATCGGTATGTCTCGTATCGTACAAAAACACCTTTATAATGTCACCGCTGGCACAAACGATTAGTGTTAGAAAACGCAAAACCCAATTGGAAAATCTTAATTTAGAGAAACGTAAAGAGCAAATAAGAGTGGGATGACGGCTGACTCACGTGACATCTTGCAGATTAATAACAAAATGATACCGACCCAATATCCTGTCGCCCGTGACAATTCTTCCAACAACATCTACACCAAACAGACACAATATACATATTGTGTGTTGAAAGCATGAACTATTTATTATTTATGAATATATGTATATATATGTATGTATGTATATATGTATGTATGTATGTATGAATATAGTTGGACGTTATTTAAACATTATGAACGTACCAACAAATAGTTTTTGGGCCCGTCGATCGTTGATAAGAGTTTTAATTGAAGGAACTAATGGATATAAATATAAGCCTTTTGGAATTTCATTGATTAACGGAATAAGTCGTGTGCCTTCATCAATAACAATCTTGAAATCACCGCACACCAACTTGTAGTTGTGATGTTTTGGAAAGTCGCGATGTTTGAAACTTTCAATCTTGAACCGATGCAATATAAAAACACGGGCCACCAAATTCAAGTCATTGTAAACATGCATTAAATGTCTTGGGACAAATGCAGCGATTTTTTGTCTCTAAAAATTCAAAAAATTAGTATAACGGAATTATTCAAAAACATTGATTTTAGGTAAATGGAAGAAATATATTATCTTACATTTTGATCAATAAAAATGATCAAAAGATCAGTTTGACTAACATCAGCCGTTACAAACTCCACCCACGCAAACGGAACAGTGTACCAAATGCCACAATGTGTTAGTGACGAAAAAACATCAACGCTATGATGGAGGTCCATGTTAAAGCATACCCGTAAACGTTTAATGAAAACTGGAAAAAAATAGAAATCTAATATCATGATAATAGTAGAAGGCCAAAAGTATTAAAATTATTGAAAATGATGATAATCACGTTTACATTGAGGTAAATGTCAATGCGTATCCGTAAAGTGTGCGTAATTCGACATTATAGCATAGTTGAACATCATACGAGCTTTCAGAGTAGAATATTGATATGATCAATATCATCGTAGAATTAATAATAACAACCGATCAAAATCATCATGGAATTTTAAGTTTTGTATTTGTAAAGATATTTTATAACCAAAATAACAGTGGAAGAAAATAGCAAATACTAAGGGGATTCAGAAGTAGACGAATGAATCGAACAACATGTACAACGAAGAAAAAGAATTTTCTGATCAGGTGAAGTCCGCATATACTGACAATGAAGCTTTGTAAATAAATCTGTTGACAGGAACGAATACCACTCTTTGCATACGACTTTGCATTTCGTAACAACCTTTGCAGGAAGTCTCGGAAGTATCTCGAACAATATTACAAGAAAATTAAGTTCCGCCATGATCGTTCTAGCTACATTGTGTGAGTTGAAGAAAGACAACATATTTAAATTCGTGCAAAAAACATAATACTAATTAAGGGACGAACGTAAACACAAACATTAAATAAAAGACAGTAGGTGAAATATAATAATAAAATGAAAATAAAAAATAACATAAGAAGATAAATAATTTTTAAAAACAAAACCCCTAACAGAAAAATATACACCAAGTAATACTAATATTTCTATAATTAGAAACAACAGGCAAGTAACAGATACCGTACACAGTAATGTATATGATACTAACAACGAAGGGCATATAAAATATGTTTCCAAAGAATTTAGCAGGTCACAATTTAAGTTATGTGGCAATTAACGTAAACGAAATGAATAGTCATGTAAGCATTAAAGAAGACAGCTGTATTACGTATAATGAATGAAATATAGATACGCACCTTTGCAAATTTGACACGATGGAGATACAGGAAAATGATGTAAGTATAACACGTGAAGCCTAAACAACATACAAGAAGACAAGAAAACAAAGTTAGAAAATATAAAATAGCCGATCTAAATATATGAAACATGACTTAGAATGACAAAGGACATTAAATAAATTTAATATTTTATTTTTATTATATTCAACGACATTACAACTAAAAAAATCTTAGATATATATATTACCTTCATGCATATAAACACGTAATATACATTAAACCCATAAGTTTTCGTGCACCCCACACACTAGAGATAGTATACAAATAAGTACACATAAATAATGTTCCATATAAACCTAATATATTTTATTAAATATAAAATCAAACAAACTATATATTGAAAAAAAATATGATTCTGTAAACATATTAGTAATATGCTTTATAAATAGAATATATTTTTATTAGTTACCTCTTCTTTTATTTAATTTTGAATTAGAATAAAATTGTTTTACTTCAATTAAAATAATTATGTAACAATCCAATTACAATGTCCAATAACCCCACCAACTTAAAAAGGAAATTACAATGTCCAAAAACCCCACCAACTTAAAAAGGACGGATTGTTGTTCATTTCCAATTGTTAACACAGGGCATGTTTGGGATTCCATTTGGAATCAACTTTTGACTTATTTAAGGGGTAAAAAGACAAAAATACCCCTCCAAATAAGTCAATAAGCTAGAAATTGTAACTTATTAACTTATTTGGAGGGGCATTTTTGTCATTTCACCCCTCCAAAAGTTAAAAAGTCCTTCTGAGAAGGAAAGCCAAACATACCCACAATCTAACTATCAATGTCTTGCTTCCAATAAACATTAAACTCAACAGAAAAACCCCAATTCATCATTTCGCAAATGCGACCTCGGGTTTTGCGGCCGCAAAGGCCCAATCCCTGTCGCTCGAAATTGTGTTTCGATCTTAATCGATGGTCTACCTCCAGCCAACCGACGTATGTAATGGGTCTCTGCATCATACAACACGATGTCTCTGCAGATTCATGTTATTGAATTTGGTTCCTAAAGATGGAGAGAAGCAAAATCCTATACTGTAAGTGATTTTCTTCTAAATTAGTAACCTAGCTTATCTTAGTACTGGGTAATCGATAGATCAATGATTCATTGCACATTCAAATGTGTTGGAGATGTAAGGTTTTACTTCTTACACTGTGTTCTGGTGAGAAAAATCATACTTTGAGTCCTTAAACAACAGGCAATGAACGAACTTTTCAAAATTAGGCAAAAAGGGAAAACTTGCATTTTATGTTGGTGTTTGTCCATGTTTTGTCGATATACCAGCACTTATAGAACAATGGATTTACAAAATCCACCATTAATTTTGCTAGCTAAGGGCTTATTGTTGACTATGATTGATCTACATAAATGTGTAAGTATACAATAATATACAATAATTCATTATAATATCGATCATTTAAACAACAAAAATACAAATCATAAGAAGGATTGTAGGTGACCCTAGTAAGTCGAATTTATGACAGAAAAACATACACTGACAGGGGCAAATATTGTTAGATGATCATGAGGAGATGCTACAAGATACATACCTTATAATGCAACTCTTAGATGGATAGAAACATTTTGAAATGAATGCTGTTAGTTAGCATCCTATAAATAGAGCAGCAAATATGGTTTTGTGTTAACCAACTCCACTATACCACTAACTCAAGAATCCCTAAATAAAAGGCTGGTGGAATAACCGCAATTAGGATGGAACATGAAGTATATATTATGTATAGGTCAGTTAATATTAATGTTAAAATGTTAATGGGTACTTCCACAAACATACTTGATAACCATGTAATGCATGAAACTTTATTATGTTGTGATGCAATGTAATATATGACCAATTATAAGTTCTGTGGATCATATATGTTCTGCATATGATAACATACTTAATCATATATGCAACTTATCTTCCAAATACTTTTTTATTTTTTGTTTTTAATATATGTTTATCAATATTATATAGGTCTTTCATTATTTTTAAAAACCACTTTAACGTGACTGCAGCGATTGGCATGAGTTCATTATTGTTCGTGTTTGCAGTTAACATGCGTTTAATATATTTTACTTTTATATAATTTTTTCTAAAATCTTTATCTTTGAAAGATGGGTGCACAGACTGGCATGAGTGACCTACGTTTATATATATATATTTATTTGTATAGAATGTATATATATATATATATATATATATATATATATATATATATATATATATACTTGTTTCATATCTATTTTCTTTAGTTTTATATACTTGTTTCGCATAATCACCGAAAATGTTTGTTTATGTGCTTGTATAGTTCTTGCATCAGGTTTGCTAATCTCTATGTTTTAAAATAGCTCTCATATAAGAAGATATTGCAACTTCATGACTTAACTATATGTCATTCTATATAAAGTACATTGCTAGAAAACTTAGTTTGACTTTAAGTAACAGTATAATTCTTTAAAGAATATGACAAATAGGAAACGACTACCGAATTAGGATCTTCAAATAGAAAGAAATTAGTACGTTAGTAATTGGATTTTTTTATTAGGAATGACTTGTACAATCTACAAAATTTTACATGGTACATTTCCTTGCCAGCATAATTAAAGATTTCAATTGCTTTCTTGAATACTATTTGATAGATCAAGAAATCATTGAAGAGCAACATATGATGAAGCAGTGATAGAAACCTCCAGTAATGTCTTGGCTACTTATATAGAGGTCAGCAAACGGTAACAGGGTTAAGCACAACTCCACAATGCACTTCTGCTAAAATACTCCATTGCCTTGAATCCATCGTTCAACAATGCCTTAATGTACATTCACTATATTTGATAAACACCTCAATAAGATTGTCCTCTGAAAGCCAATCAAGATAAATAAAAATGAGTATAACAGTAAACACAAATTGACATTTTAAACCTGAACTAAAATTCTGATAAATTCACCTCTTTTGCAGGTCTTTGATCATGTGATGAAGCAGTGAACTACAATTGTGATAAATTCTTGGCTGCTATTCAAGAGAGCAAATACTCCATTGTCTAGAATCCATCATTCAACAATGCCTTAAGGTACATGCACTATATTTGATAAACACCTCAATAAAATTTTCCTCTGAAAACCAATCAAGATAAATCAAAAAGAGTATAACAGTACACGGTTACAGGGGTAAACATAAGTCTACGATGCAGCCCTGCTACAATACTATATTCCATTGCCTCCATCATTCATGATCGCTTTACGGTACATGAACTCCCTTTGATAAACTCCTCAATAAGGTATTCCTCTGAAAAGCATTCAGGATGCATTCAATTGTGTATAACAGTAAACAGAAAATGACATTTGAAAATTGAAAAAAAAAGAATGCTAATGATCAAAGTTTTTGCAGGTCTTTGAAGGTTGAAGGAAGCAAAGATAAAGATTTGCAATGCTTTCTAGCATGCTTATTGATCCAGGTACTAACAATTTAAGCGCATAATAAGTTTAAGCAATGATAGACAACTCAAATGATTTGTTGGCTCTTTTTATAGACAGCAGCCAACGGTTACAGATGTAACCACACCCCCACGATCCAGTCATGCTAAAATTCAGGTCCATTTCTTAACTGCACCCACACATATCGCATGTCACCCCAAACTGCCCAAAACCAACCTGCAACCGCAAGAACTGCCTACTTTAAATGGCCAGGATTGCGTTTCAGGTAGATCCTACGGCTGAGATTTATATTACTAGCGGTTACACTCACCGCTGTTGAATGATCATGCAGACCATTGTTGAATGACTTGTACAATCTACAAAATTTTACATGGTACATTTCCTTGCCAGCATAATTAAAGATTTCAATTGCTTTCTTGAATACTATTTGATAGATCAAGAAATCATTGAAGAGCAACATATGATGAAGCAGTGATAGAAACCTCCAGTAATGTCTTGGCTACTTATATAGATGTCAGCAAACGGTGACAGGGTTAAGCACAACTCCACAATGCACTTCTGCTAAAATACTCCATTGCCTTGAATCCATCGTTCAACAATGCCTTAATGTACATTCACTATATTTGATAAACACCTCAATAAGATTGTCCTCTGAAAGCCAATCAAGATAAATAAAAATGAGTATAACAGTAAACACAAATTGACATTTTAAACCTGAACTAAAATTCTGATAAATTCACCTCTTTTTGCAGGTCTTTGATCATGTGATGAAGCAGTGAACTACAATTGTGATAAATTCTTGGCTGCTATTCAAGAGAGCAAATACTCCATTGTCTAGAATCCATCATTCAACAATGCCTTAAGGTACATGCACTATATTTGATAAACACCTCAATAAAATTTTCCTCTGAAAACCAATCAAGATAAATCAAAAAGAGTATAACAGTACACGGTTACAGGGGTAAACACAAGTCTACGATGCAGCCCTGCTACAATACTATATTCCATTGCCTCCATCATTCATGATCGCTTTACGGTACATGAACTCCCTTTGATAAACTCCTCAATAAGGTATTCCTCTGAAAAGCATTCAGGATGCATTCAATTGTGTATAACAGTAAACAGAAAATGACATTTGAAAATTGAAAAAAAAAGAATGCTAATGATCAAAGTTTTTGCAGGTCTTTGAAGGTTGAAGGAAGCAAAGATAAAGATTTGCAATGCTTTCTAGCATGCTTATTGATCCAGGTACTAACAATTTAAGCGCATAATAAGTTTAAGCAATGATAGACAACTCAAATGATTTGTTGGCTCTTTTTATAGACAGCAGCCAACGGTTACAGATGTAACCACACCCCCACGATCCAGTCATGCTAAAATTCAGGTCCATTTCTTAACTGCACCCACACATATCGCATGTCACCCCAAACTGCCCAAAACCAACCTGCAACCGCAAGAACTGCCTACTTTAAATGGCCAGGATTGCGTTTCAGGTAGATCCTACGGCTGAGATTTATATTACCAGCGGTTACACTCACCGCTGGTAATATAATATATAATGTATTCTAAAATTATTCAGAAGAAAGTAATTTTTTCGAAGAAAGTAATTTTTTTGAAGAAAGTAATTTTTTCATTTTGAATATACCGGCCTATTTATTTCTATATGAGTTTTCATTTAAGTTTCATTTGAAACCAAACAACGAGGTCAACATCATATCCTCATTTTGAAACTACATCTAATCTTATAAATACACTAGACCCGTGTTACACGGGTTGAATAAATAATATATTAATATAATAAAAATTATTAATTATAAATAATATTTTAAAATATATGACTGATATTATGTATTAGAAATAACTATAAGTAATAAAATAGTGATATTAACTTTATAAAATTTTATTTTTAATTTTTTTCAAAAAATATAAATGTTTTGTTTTAAAGCAAACCGTATAAAAAGGTCATGTTTAAAAATTTCCCTTTTATAACTCTCAAATTTAATTATTTTTGGTTTTACAACATTGACTTTTTAAAAATATCAATTTTAAAATATTTCATATTTTAAAAAAAATTTATGCTTTAAAAGAATTTATTATTTTATAAAAAGTTTATTTATTTAGAAATAATATTAATAAATAGATCTCTTTATTAATTTATTAAATCTAAAAAGTGTTAAATAATATTATTAGTAATTAAGGTAATTACTTAATAAGAGAGAGAGACGGGAAAATTTTAATGAGGATGATTGTGGTGCTTGCAAGTGTCATCACAAGATACATTTTTATTAGAGTAAGAAGATTTAAAATTTAGATTTAATATAAAAGTTTATTCAATACGGCAAAACAACAATTTATATTTAGATTTAATGTAAAAGTTTATTCAATAGGAAGATTTAATATTAGAGTAACAAGATACATTTTGTTAGCACAACAATTTTAACATCAATCACAAATTTGACTTAAGTTACTATATGGCAAAACAACCCCTTTTCCATTTTAACAACAAAATCCAGATAAAATCTATAATCTATAATCTATAATTTATAATTTATAATAAAATACTAACTATGGGCACACATGGCGTCTTTATAGCACTTCCACCTAAGCATCACATGTGCATTGTCGCATGTCGCTACATCGTTTAATCTTAGAGCATTCACAACCCACTCTTCATTTCCATCTCTGTAATTATATTAAAAATCACTACTTTCTCTCTCTTTTTTTCAAATATTTTTTATATTTTTATAATTATATTTTCTCTCTTCTTCACTCACAATCACGTTTAACAAATATTAAAAAATTAATAGAGATGAACAGTGTTTTACTAAATATAAAGATGGACAATAACATGTTATCTATCTTCCACTCACAACCACTAATAAATATTCTCTATAATATAGAGAACACACACAGATTTATAAAAAACTGGCTGTGAATGCTCTTAAGTTACTATGAATTTAAAAGTTATTAACTCGTAGCAATTATACAATAAATATTATATTTATGATTAATTATTACTTTAATTTGTTTGATAGTGTTTTCTATGAAATTGTTATTTATGTTAAAATTTTAAGTTATTATTTTAATATTACCGTTAACAAATTTTGTTTTATTAAAATAAAAGTCTCTGACATATGTTCTTTTGAAATAATATTTTTTAATAAATTTTAAAATTAATGACATTATTCATATTTCCAATAATGTTTATTTTTAATAACATTTCATTGCTATGACTTTTACCCATCTTTTATAACATAAACAAAAAGATGAGGCTTTACAAGCACTTCGTCAAACATGCACATAGCGTGCAACATACGACATTGAACATAATAAATCAACATCGGCAAAGAAACATTTGTGGCCTCCAAACGCGGTTGTGATGGTGCCATGGTGGTTGGCTAATAATACACCACCAGTATTGTTGGATTCTCTGGATGCGTAGAGGTGTATCACTCTCTTCAACTTCTGATTCTTTCTCTAGAACTTTGAGGGACACTTCTAATCTGTCTAGTATTCATAATTCGTGTTAAGAAGGAAGGATATGTGTATCCTCTACCCCTAAGCCTTATAGATTAGGTGTGATACTTGTTCAAAAGTGAAGAAACCATGCAACAATCACTTGTACAACCTTTTATAAAATTGTAAATGCATTAGGCATATGTAAGTCCTGTTTGGATAATTGTAAATCACTATAGATCTTGTTGTACTTTGTATAGTATATAATGTTTTCTTTTACTGTTTTATAATTTCATATTTTAACTCTTTCTTTTAACACAAAGTTATTTTATCTTGCTAAATTTTGAATATGCTTGTGATGTCTTATGTTTATCTGCGTTTGATGTAAATTTTATAATTTTTTCACAACAAGTTATATTATTTTAAATTCCAATTATACGTTGTATTCGATATAATTTTTTTACTAAACTGGTCATCAAACACACGTGGCCAAAATTGACGAGTCAACTATAATGTAAATGTATTCTAAAATTATTCAGAAGAAAGCAATTTTTTCGAAGAAAGTAATTTTTTTATGAAAGTAATTTTTTCATTTTGAATATACCTGCTTATTTATTTCTATCTGAGTTTTCATTTAAGTTTCATTTGAAACCAAACAACGAGGTCAACATCATATCCTCATGTTGAAACTACATCTGATCTTATAAATACACTAGCTTTAGTAAACTCGTGTGTTACATGGATTGAATAAATAAAATATTAATATAATAAAAATTATTAAATATAAAATAATATTTTTAAATATTATATGACTGATATTATGTATTAAAAATGACTATAAGTAATAAAATAGTGATATTAACTTTTTAAAATTTTATTTTTAATTTTTTTCCAAAAAAATATAAATGTTTTGTTCTAAAGCAAACCGTATAAAAAGGTCATGTTTAAAAATTTCCCTATTATAACTCTCAAATTTAATTATTTTTGGTTTTACGACATTGACTTTTTAAAAATACCAATTTT
Source organism: Flaveria linearis (assembly GCA_024085815.1). Taxonomy (NCBI): domain Eukaryota; kingdom Viridiplantae; phylum Streptophyta; class Magnoliopsida; order Asterales; family Asteraceae; genus Flaveria; species Flaveria linearis. The sequence continues at coordinate 6,098,690 of CM044009.1, forward strand.
AAAATATTTTATATTTTTAAAAAAGTTTTATGCTTTAAAAGAATTTATTATTTTATAAAAAGTTTATTTATTTAGAAATAATATTAATAAATAGATCTCTTTATTAATTTATTAAATCTAAAAAAGTGTTAAATAATATTATTAGTAATTAAGGTAATTACTTTATAAGAGAGAGATACGAGAAAATTTTAATAAGGATGATTGTGGTGTTGCCAAGTGTTATCACAATATACCTTTTTATTAGAGTAAAAAGATTTAAAATTTAGATTTAATATAAAAGTTTATTCAATAATTAAATTAACTGCCAGTCGGAATTATTCCTTAGTAGACATGAACATAGCTATCCTTGGTATGTAAATTTATATTTTATATGTATAGTAATGTCATATTTTATTTTAAAACAAAAACTTGTATATTGCCAAAAAATGAAATAAAAATAATATTATATAAGTTGACTAGCTATAGTAACCCGTGTGTTACACGGGTTGAATAAATAAAAAATTAATATAACAAAATTTATTAATTATAAAATAATATTTTAAGATATAATATCATTGAAATTATGTATTAGAAATGACTGTATAAGTTATAAAATAGTGATATCAACTTTTTAAAACTTTATTTTTTTTCAAAAAAAAATAAACGTTTTGTTCTAAAACAAACCATATAAAAATGTCATTTTTAAAATTTTTCTTATTATAACCCTTAAATTTAATTATTTTTTATTTTAAAAAATAACTTTTTAAAAATACCAATTTTAAATATTTTGTATTTTTTAAAAAGTCTTATGCTTTAAATAAATTTATTATTTTATAAAAAAATTATTTATTTAAAAATAATATTAATAAATAGATCTATTTATTAATTTATTAAATCTAAAAAAGTGTTAAATAGTATTATTAGTAATTAAGGTAATTATTTAATATGAGAGAGAGACGGAAAAATTTTGATGAGAATGATTGTGGTGTTAACACGTATCATCTCAGATACCTTTTTATTAGAGTAGGAAGATGAGATACTCTACATAACTACATAGAGTTTATTGGATCAGAGGGATTCAAATGTAGAGTTATGTGTAAAAAATACAACATGATGATTTGAGACTAGTTAAATTTTATAGAGTTCAACAGATCGATGATCTTAGGTAGATGATCTCCAGAATCTTAAACTTAATCAAATCATCTTAAACATTGACTTCAAATACAAAATACTTAATTACAGTACAATAATTTCATAATAACTTCACGAGTTTAACAACTTCAAAACACTATTTATCATTCTTTTAAGATTACAATATATTATTGTATTCGATTTTGATACAGAAAAATTGTGCGTACTTAATTAGTTTTTAGTAATTTAGTGGTTAGCCAATATCATAGTCTCTCTAATTAACCCATAATTTTTCTTAATTAATATCACACCTACTGATACCTATCCTAAGTGTTTAGGTTTTGCTTTTGAAGTATAGTTTGTTATTTTAGAAATTCTTAAAATAACCATACGTTTATCGATATCTCTCCCTTTTGTTATTGTTGATTGTTGATTTATGATTGATGATCATTTGTTTATTTTTTCTTTCTTATAGAACAACTAATGATGAAAAAACTAAATGGTGATGAAGTGTACATTTGCATTGCTTGAGATATTAGGAAACCAATGGTGGTTGCTTGGTGTAAACAAAACGCGGATCGCATATTCCAATCAAAGAGTACGGTTAGTCGGTGATCCCTCTAGTCCATGCTTTATTTTATCTTTTTATATTATTCTTAATATAAATTTATATTATCAAGTATATTATCTCAATTTAAGTTTATCAAAGTTTTAAAATTCATCAATAGATCGTAACTTCTAAAATTGGCTCACCTATGCTAAATAATCACCTGTTTACGGTTGATAAAACGACGGTTGAAACAAGTAAAGTCAATTTGAAGCTCACCTATGCTAAAGTTCAGCTCATTTCGAGCTCTATTTTTGTAGCTCAAAATTGGCTCATGATTAGTATTTTAAAATCGGCTTCTGCTCGACTCATGTATTAGTTATTAACTGTCACACCCCAACCTTGACGGCGGAATCGTCGAGGCGTGAGAGTTACGATTGTTCACAGCCACATAACGCTATTATTATTATTATTATTATTATTATCATAACGTGTAACAGTATTGAACTCGGCATTTCTTGTAACTATCTTCTTATCTTGACCAACGTGAACATGGATTTCAATATACCCAAAGATATTGAGAATCTAAATCGTTTGATACTTGTAAAACATTGTCGAGGTTTGATTGTTGCATTGTTCATAACATCCCTAATCACTTTATTCACTAACTTCGATCCCTTTTTCCTTTCCACGATATCCACCCGCGGTTGTCGACAACTTTACCTACTAAATCGAGCACTACGGGCTTTAATACTCAAAAGAACTCCGCACTAACGAATTAGGAACCATATATAAGCAACCATCGAGATCAATTCCATGAAAAACGCACTCGAAAACACCCCTTTCCCTTCTCGACATCGCGGACCTGCAACACTCTTGAAAACCCATTTTCAATCGATTTTTTTTGAAATTAACATAGGGCTTTGATTCCTAATCACCATTTGAAGCTTCCCTAAAGTTTAATTCGATTATAAACATCGTTTGGGCATCCATCGATCATCACGTGGGCCGCGACCTGTTCTTGACGAGTTCATCACCAAATCGAACACCATTTAGGTAATTGAATATATCAATACACTCGGTTTTCCATGGGGATTAAAAGCCCTAAGGTTAATTGAATTAAAACACACGAATCCTTGTTCAATTTGGATCAATCGAAGTCTAGGGTTTATGGATTTGGGGGTGGTTTGAATCGAATGGTTTTAACATTTATAAACCAGTAGATTAACACGGTTACATGCATGGTTAAGTGGTCCCTGCGCTCCATACCCTAGGGGAGGTCCCGGGTTCGACCCCGGCAGCCCCCCTTTTTCCTTTTCTTTTCTGAAATTTTTTCTTTTCTTCATTTCTTTTTATTTATCTAATCTTTTTAATTTCTGAAAATTTCTAAAATTATTTTATAAAATGTAGAATTTATTTAAGAAAAAATTTACATTTCCAGTCCCTGTGGTTTGTTTCTTTTTATTTTATGCTCAAAACATTCATTTGAAGTTTCAAAAATGACAAAAAGACCCCTTCAACTTATAATTTGACTTTTACATTTTACAATCTATTATTATTATTATTATTACTAATATTATTATTATTATTATTATTATTATTATTATTATTATTATTATTATTATTATTATCATTATCGTAGAATACGAGATGTTACATTAACTGTTTTGTTTATGTACATGTAATTACTTTCGTATATATTTATAATTCTTATTTATGACATAACATATATTACTATTTATTTTGATATTATTTTATGTATAATAATTACTTTTATGTATGTATATCCCGTATGTTAAAAAAATTGGTTCGTTGAGGCTCGTAAGTATGATATATTAAGTAGGATCTTGAATTAGTTTATTAAAAGATCTTCAATATAGACTTAAGTACATTTAAGCCATGTTGATCGGGTGTTTAGCAAGTTGATCCAGACTAGATCTGATTTGTTTAGAACCCAGTTATGGTTATAAAACAAACATAGAAGAAAAGATAATCATGATTCATGAAAAGTTTATCTATTTGAAATACATCTAAATATCAAAAGGTAGTTTTTCTTAATATAAAATTATGTGTATAATATAAAACAAACATAGAAGAGAAGATAATCATGATTCATGAAAAGTTTATCTATTTGAAATACATCTAAATATCAAAAGGTAGTTTTTCTTAATATAAAATTATGTGTATAATATATACACACCTATACTTTATAATATATTCAATAATTATATAATTGAGGGTTTGACGATCCATATAAAGGGGGTCTCACATTCCTTGATTTCAAAGGAACTTTTATTGGAAGAAGTGCCCTTTTATTCCCTTATTTCCTCCCAATTTAATTACCATCATACATAATTTCTCACCAAATTTAATAACTAAAACTTCTCCCATTTATCTAAACATATAAAAATAAAAATACAACTTTAGTTTTCTAAAACTTTGGTTCGAATAACAACTATTCAAACCTATTTGAGGACATATTTTATGAGGTTGCCATATGCCATACTTTAAAACATAAGCACCCAACCTCATTTAGAATAACAATACATACATATATTATATATACACACACATGCATACATAAAATATAATGGAATGAATAGTATCTCCAAGAATTTTCTATATCTCATGTATTTGTCCCATGAAATATCAAGCTGTCAACCTTCAAAAACTCTCAAACCACTAAACCCTCTCTATATTTCTTCCTCTTTGTTTCCCTTTGCTCCATGTATCCTCTTCAAACCTTCATCCATCATCACCATCACCATCACCATCACCATCACCATCACCATCACCATGGCTTTGAAAATATCTCTCCTTTTACACCTCATCTTCTGGTTATCTCTCGTATTCCTCATCATCTTCCATGTCAAGTCCAAATCCACCACCATTGCCGCCACCTTACCGCTCGAATACCACCGCCCTTTAAGTAACCGGAAAACCCTAGCCTCTAACTTCGACTTCACTCCATTTCTAAAACACCATCATCGTCACCACCACCACCACCATGATAAATCTCAAGAGCAAAGCCAAAGACAAATCGATCAACGCTATGGTGTTGAAAAGCGACTTGTACCAACCGGTCCAAACCCGTTGCACCACTAGAAGAGGTGGTTCATGCACCACTAGAACTTTTTAGCTTTCCATTTAACTACTCCACTGACGACAATCAAAGGGTTAAAGTATAAGAAGCATGAAATCCCTTATTAAAAGAGTATTTCCCGAACTGAAGGGTTAACATACCCTCTTGACCCTATCTTGGTTTCACCAACAGCAATCTCTGTACGCCAATACGTATACTTTGTGTGTATGATGCTTTTTTTTTCTTCATTAAGTTGTGTTAATTTTCTGTATGTATGTAATGTATTGATGTACTCTAGATTTTTATGACATTTATATACATTTGTTTCTGATAATATAATGATGATTTAGTTAATATCATGATTATCATGGTTAATTTAATGAAGAAAAACCATGAGTAGTTGTGACGGCACGGCACAAAGGTCAAACGTTGCTAACTTGCTATAGAACCATAATGATGGTCAATTAAGAAGATTGGTTAGTGTAAAAGCCCCGCCAGTGTGCAGTACACGTGACATTCCATCTCATCTAACTCGGGTCCCTCTTCTCAATTTTGTAGTATTTTATTACTAGGTTAGAACCCATGTATTACATGGGTGGAATAAATTTAACTTTTTAAAATCATTATATTTATAATAGATGTTATCAACCATTAAAGTTAAGAAATAATAAATATTTAAAAATTATAAATGACACATAATTAAGATTAAGATTTAAAATTATATTTAATATATGATAGAATTTAGATATTATAATTTAGTAAATGTTAATAAAATATTTGCATAAAAAACTTACATTCTAGATATATAATTGTTTAGCTTATTTACTTAAAATCCTTCAATTAATATCTTAAAAATTACTTACGAGTAATTAAATCATTCAAACAAAATCATATAAATGATTTTAGAATTTATATTGGAAATTTTTAGGTTGTTTGACTATATTAAGAAATAAAAAATATTATTAATCTAATATGAATGAAAGAAATACAGGAAAGAAAAATAGAAATTCAAATAAGTAAAGGAGAATATGATTGTAATAATTGTTGAAATTATTTAATTAAAATGTGTATATACGTTTAGTTGGAAAATTCTACACGAATTGCATAATATTGTATCATGCGTCCTCAAAAACCTTAGTTTATTAGAATAGATGATCTTAGGATCCATCTAGCACCTACATATCAAGTTCTGTAATTTTTATCTCCTTAATAAATAGCTCCAGTTCATTGAGCTTGGATTGTTAAGCTATGAACGTTTCCATATCAAGTATGATTAACGATGTAGGTGGTATAATTCCATGAGTAGTTGTTGATCAGGTTAAAAGTTACTTAATGATCATATATAAAACTTAACTAATTAAATACTAATTAAAAGATAACATCCATGATCTGTACATTAATTTAGTCCCTAGATCACAAAAGTGTGTTACATAGTGTAGCAACTTCCTTCCAACACATCTGAAGGCCATGCAACATACAAAATGGAATGAAGTTTTGTTTTCTTTATAAATGCGAGTCCTAGCGTAAAGAGATTGCAAAAAAAAACCTATGCAACATTAAGAATTACAGAGTTATAACTCCAATATATTTCTAATCTATTATTAGAAAAAACCTATGTAAAGAGATTGAGAGTTATAATTATTTAATATTTCATTTATAATGTGTAAATTGAGAGTTATAATTCCAATATATTTCTAATCTATTATTAGAAAAAAACAATTGATTTTTTCGTTAAATTTGATTTAGGGTTTTGGTTTAGAAAGATTTATTTTTACTATGTTTTTAATATTCAATACTAACTAAGAATAACTCAAATCTTTCTTTTTTTTAAAGGAATTTTAAGTTCTAAAAATAAGTCTCTATTTACTCTCAGTTTTAAATCACGAAACCATACCCCATGAAATTGATTTACGAAATATTATTTGTTTAGCTTTTATATGAGTTTGAATGTTTTCTACGCTATTAATTAGTTTATGAAAAAGAAATTGTGTTGTTAGATTTCATATGAATTCATCAAGAAAATGTCAAATTTATATATCATTTAAAATTTTTTTTATTATAACTCTTAAATTTAATTATTTTTGGTTTTAAAAAAATAACTTTTTAAAAATACCAATTTTAAATATTTCTTATTTTTAAAAAAAGTCTTATGCTTTAAATAAATTTATTATTTTATAAAAAAATTATTTATTTAGAAATAACATTAATAAATAAATCTCTTTATTAATTTATTAAATCAAAAAAGTATTAAATAGTGTTATTAGTAATTAAGGTAATCATTTAATAGGAGAGAGAGGCGGGAATAGCAAATGGATGTTGGCTGTGAGAACGACACGTGGCAGATGGGTGGTTTAAGAGAGTGACATGTGGCATAAAAAACCTTTGTTTATTAGATAGGATAGATGTCATTTTATGTGTTGTGATTGGGTTAATTTGGTTCCATTTAATGTCAAAATACTTTAGGATTAAAGGTAACTAGGTTTGGGGCCCGCGCATTGCCGCGGCTATGCGAGTTTTAACGTAACCCTAAATCAAAATCAAAATGAAGGTTTGAAACCATAAAATCAGCAAAAGGGTACTATTATTGCTTCTAAGCTCACAATAGTTGTCCTTCGACTCTTTCTCAGATAAGAAAGTATAAATGTTACTCATAGCACCACAAATTCACATACTAATTTCTGAATGACGTTACCTGATTGACAGAAGCTAGTCCCCCTCTCATGTTTTGAGGTGCTATTTCGGCTATATAGACAGGAACCTTCACAATAGATCCAGAAACACATATCATATCAGAATGCTTTTCATAAACAATCTCTTTCTAAAACAAATTTTAGATTAATAAAGTTACCGTATATGATATAATCCCAACACCCAATCCTTCTAACAATCTTCCCATGTAAAGAAACGATGTATCCTGTGAAAACCACAGCCATTGTGACTACAAGGTTAGGATTCTAAGAAACTATAGATAAATTATAGCAACTAAAAACTTGTAAGTAGGAGCTCACTTTGGCGATTGCGATACAAAGCCATCCAATAATATTAGGGATAGCTGCAATCATCAAAGACTGCAATTTTGACCGCAAAAAAAATCAAAACTATCATTTATGCATATCATTAAATTTCTATCTAAAATTGTTTTCAACACATTACAATCATCAATCCTGCACAAGCAAATATATCTTACTGCAGATTAAGAAATGAAAAGATAAGGCATACATACCCCTTTTCGGCCCCCCACATTTGACAAAGAACCAAACAAAGAAAGCTGAAAACACTTCAAATCAGTTCATGTCCATTATCACAACAAATCAAATTCTACATTATTCACATGAGCTAATTAGCAAGCATACCTCAGATATCGTGAGATTAAGATCTCGAGTGATAGCAGCCTGTGTAGGTGAAGAATAACCACCCTGAAAGAACAATAACCATCAAACAAAATTAAAACATACCATCATTCCACTTTTCCGAACATTTGAGATTAAATGAACTACTTTCAACATCAAAATGGTGAAAACTTTAAATGCACAATCATATCGAAATAAGTGAACTTCAATTTGAACTTTAAAGGGCAACTATAAAATGTCAAAGTGCAAAATAATTAGCCAAAATAGGTTTAATGTAGTTCGGGTCGAAAAACGCATTGGTCAAAATAGGTTCGAGTCAAAGCAAAACTATTTTCGGTCCACTGGGGATGCTTTAAAAAGGTATCAAATGGCTGAATCAAAAATATAATGAAGACCATGTTAACTGATGAGTCTGCAATGTACCACATAACCATACATATACATACTATTTAATCAAAATTTGCATCCAAAATTTCTAAAACGATAATCAAAGATAACAAATTTTCACTTTATAAGAAGAAAAAGAAGATTTCCGACTTTAATTCTATGCCATAACAACTCAATGTCCTTATGTTGGCAACGTTAATAACCCAATAGAATTGATGTTAACAATAGTTACTTGTCAGCCCAAAATATCATAACTACACCATCACCTATCAAAAATACAATCAATATATCAATATGTACAGAATATGTATTTGCTACCATGTCACTACTAACCATAGTTAGGTTTGCGTACCATGGAATCAGCAAATTTTTCAACCACACTATGCTTCCTCGACACACCCATCTTGTTTTTTCTAGTTGATGATGGAAAGAAATTGATGCGTATCTTAAGACCACAGATGTAAGTGCATATACCAAAAGGAGTGGGACAATTTTAGCATTGTCTTTAACCACCTGAGAACATAGAAAGCTACCAAATTCAACATGATTAACAAAGAATTGATAAGCGAGAAAATAGGGTAATAAAAGTACGACAAACCCGATCACGGACAAGGAGTGAAATAGTCAATACATTTCAACAATAAAAGACACAAAGTACCATCATAAAGTGAAATGACTTCAAATTAGAACCTAAAATAACCAATAAAAAAATCAACACCGAAAACAAAAACAATTGAGGCAACTAAGAATGTATACGTACCTACCTAGAAGAGGATACATACCTTGCTTGAAGATAACAGTTACTCAAAGAAATCACAGAACTTCCTCTGTAAAAACCGAAGTGTTATTCCACTTCTACTCCATATTAAACAATTCATTTTCCTAAGCACCCGTTAAATTCTTCGTATCAAACTAATACTTGTACAGTGAAAATTTGTAGTAACATTTTCACTAACATCTTCGTTTCACGTTGGCCTCTACTTGTAGCATAAGTTCCGTAAGAAATTCATTTCTAATTCAAGTTCTAAACTATCATAGCCATAACCAAACTCCCATTCATAGCAGAGCTATAAATAGGGTCTGGGGATATAAACTTATATATAACTGACAGAATAGACCCTTTGATGGGAAATATTATGATGGCCAATCTTCCCCTTATCCGTGATTAAACATGAGGTCAGTTGGTTATCAATATAAAATATCTTCTAAAGTTTTAAAACTTGTTAACTTTGGTTTTCCATCAAAGGAAGAGATATGCGCGACAGATACTTCCAAAAAAAGCTGATAAAGAAAGGTATGTTATCAACTATGTATGCAAACTTCATCTAATCATGTTATGATATGCGATTATAATTGTTGGGAACATAACGCATATAAACTTTATCATGATAAAATGATTTTGCAACAATTAAATGCACAAAATCTTACTACAAGTGTAAACATACCATGTCCTGCTTGTTTGCAAACACCAAGATGACACAGTTAATCATGAAAGGGTCATTGATAATGGCCTGAAAACAAAATGAAAACAGAGTGAAGGTGAGAATAATATATTTGAGCAAGTATATTTCTCTGAATTAATTATTTAACATACAAACACAATAAAAATACCTAAAACTCTGCCTTCGCTTTGCCTATTCTCTCTCGGTCCAAAGAGTCAACAACATAAATCTGGAGATAATAATGTCAATAAAGCACATAATTTATAGGTCAAAGGATAATATACTAACGACATACAAGAACAATTAATGTCACAGTTTGCGAATCTTCAAGTCATTTCAAAAAAAAATAACTTCTGTAAAACGTTGAACTTGTTAAACATATAAAACTAAACATATAAACACAACACATTTTAAGTACAAGAAAAATCATGGCGAATGGTGAAACTTACCAATCCATTTGTGTCATTAAAGTAATGCCTCCACAAGGGCCGCAACTTCTCTTGGCCACCAACATCCCAAACTGTGAACATCACATTCTTATACTGAACCTTTTCCACATTAAAACCTGCCTCAAAAGAAATTAATCTCAATCTTGACCAATTCTTTAATCTCAGAAGAGTTGCGCAAAAATAAAATAAATAAATAACTACCAATAGTAGGGACGGTTGATAAAACTTCTCCAATGTGCAGCTTGTAAAGTATGGTTGTTTTCCCTGCTGCATCTAGGCCCAGCATAACAACCTAATTGTGCAAAAAACACAAATTAAAAAACTTAACAAAGACATGTGTTCTAATCAAATCTCACTGATGTAAACCGCCCCTAAAGTTTATAGCAAAATAAAAGACATAAATCAACATAACCAATAAGGGAAAGAGTTGCATTCAAGCAAGAACAAATTAACAGAAGAGTATAAGTTGAAAATTTGAACAACAGTTCCAAACTACAACCATATGAGAAGCTCAAGCAGCTGGAATCTGGTTCAATCATTTGATCATTACACAGATAAAGTCAAAATTACAGATGAAATCGACTATCAATTGACGATAGTTTCAAAGTTCACAGCTGAATCAAAGATGAAAGTATCATGATTGAGCTAATCAAGTTCAGTTTCTTACCCACAATTCAAACATAAAAGAGAACACAAGTACAAAACCCTCTCCTCTTTCTCGAGCCCTCTCCAGCTCCTCGGTGCAAATCGGACCTCCTTGGTGGTGGTGGTGGTGAGAGGTGGGAAACGATGGGGCTGCGATTTGGGTGGGGGGAATTGGAGGAGTGGTGGTGGTTTAGGGTTTGGGATCCTCCAGTTGTTTCATCATCGAGTTCATCGTCTTCATCATCGATTCATCGTCTTCATCATCGACCGACCTCTCCTCGGTAGGGTTTTGTTGGTGATGGTGTGGAGGTCGGTGGCATCGTCTTCATCATCGATTCATCGTCTTCATCATCGATCCATCGTCTTCATCATCGATCCATCGTCTTCATCATCGATTCATCGTCTTCATCATCGACCGACCTCTCCTCTGTAGGGTTTTCTTGGTGATGGTGTGGAGGTCGGTGGCACTGTTGCCACCGACAAAAGCGAATAAATAGAATAGAGAATTAGTATTAAGTCTCTCTTGTTGCGAAGGGGAGAGCAAAATCGTGTCCATTAGCATTAATATCATACCATAGTCAACGACTATCAACATTGAAAAACTCGTAGTAAAAATGAAAATAAAAACCAAAAAAATTAAAACCAAACGAAAACGTAGACATAAAAACAATAACTAAGTTGATCTAGGACCTGCGTATTATGATTAGGTCGCTAAACGGGAAAAATAGACTAAAAACGTTAAACCATACATGCACGTTGCGCAATTAAAAACGTTAAACCACACATGCACGTTACAACGTGTTAACTCGTAAAATTTAGATCGAAACACAAAATGAAAAATTTATATAAGATGAAAAGTATAAGCGATCAAAGTTGAAAGTGAATAATCGTATATGTTAAATTGTAAAAGTGTAAAAGTACCAGTGTTAAATGTAATAAATTAAAGATTAAAAAAACTCAGAAGTGAGTACAACCCACTAAAACTAAATTACAAAACCAAGAGGTACACAAAAGTTATTAATTAGTAATATATAATTACAACTATGGTGCTATGATTCTTGAGGCTTACGATATAACATATTTGAGTATTAAAATTTTTAAGTATCATACTAGTATATTTCCCCCGCGCCTAGCCGCGGGGATCTATCATAAGCATTGACGTGGCTCTGTTTAAAATAATAAAATAAAATTTATTATAATGTCGTAACGGTATATTCAAAATATCTAAAACATTATATAGCCAGAGTTATTAATAAAAATCAAATTATATATGACCAAAGTTAAAATAAAAACCAAATTTTGACTCGGTTGGGGTTTTTATAACATTTATACTGAAATGTAGATAAATTTTAAGAACATTGCAACTGTGTATTTTAAATTTTAATATATAAAATTATATTTTGAAAAATTATAAAGGAAGGCAAATTAAGAAAAACATATAATGAATTCAAAAGTCAACTAATGAAACTGTTTATATATTCTTCATAAAGGTGGATGATATCATAACATAAAATAAAATAAACATATGATGAAAAAGAAGATTACCGGGATCGAACCCACGTTTGAGAAGTTTCATAGGGTTGAAACAAAGCAGTAGACAAATGCTCATTTATTTTTTAGACAAAATTACAGAAAACGTCCTTTAAGTTTATATAAAGTTGCAGGTATCATCCTTTATCTTTAAAATGTACTCTAAACATCCTTTATGTTAACATTTTGTAACAGAATTCGTCCTTTAAACTAACTGTCGTTAACTTTTTCAGTTAAGTCAAGGGTAATTTGGTCTTTTTACCTTTAAAGGACTATTAATGTAGACTTTTCCAAACGTAAAGGACGTTTTCTGCAACTCTTTTATTTTACATAATTTATGTATTTTTACAATAATACATCTACATATTATTTTTAAATAACATAATATATATTATTTAATTATTTTCATCCACGTATTATCTGTAAATATCTATTGTATAATTTATATTATTTATTTATTTATATTATAAATACGTGGATGAAAAAAATAATGTGTATATATAATATATATATATAAGACGTGAGTGAATATAATTAATTAGCTATACGTGCATGAAAATATTTAATATATTTAAGAGTAAATTACCATTTGCATCCTTGAGGTTTGGTGATTTTGACCATTTGCATCCCTACAGTTTAAAAATCTTCATATACCGCCTAACGTTTCATTTTTGTTCCCATTTGAATCCAAAACACTAACACCGTTAAATTATTCTGTTAACTCCCTTGTTAAAAGACTAAACTGCCCTTCAAATTAAAACCCTAGTCCCCTCTTGAGCAGTAGATCAATACTAGAACATATTCATGTCGAACGATGTGGTGATCGGCTGAACAGAGCAAGGAAGCTTCCATGGTTCAAGTAAAGTATCAGGTATTTCTGGGATATCCAAAGCCATACCACTAACCTCTTGAGCAATATGCAAAACAGAGTTCAAAGAGTGCAATATGTCGGTCAATTCGGTGAGTTGGGCTCTCAGAACATTGTTCTGTGAAGCAGCTCCAACAAACATTTGTGTTGCGCCATCAATTTTCTTCATTACTATTTTGTTTTCATTCTGTAGCTGGTTGATTTCAACCAATAGTTCATCCAATCGATGCTGCTTCTTCGCACGCGATCTGCGAGCAGATTCCCTGTTGGATATCATCCTCTTTCTTTTTCTTTCATCAAGATTTGCGTACCGTGGGTCTTCAGCAGACCCCAAACTTGCAGGTTGTTGCTGCTGTGGTGATGCCATTGGGAATCAAAGGGGAATATTCCGGTTTCAAATTAGAACAGTTAATTAGGGTTTATGGGTTTCTCAGGGGAATTTAAACAATAGGTGTGATGTAATTAGGTTTAATATCGATCAACTAACAAACTAAATTAAAGGTTTTGAATTTAATCAGAAGGAGAAAACCTAGGGCAAATTCATGAAAGCTCGTGAAACCAGTAGAGAAAGATAACGGAGAGAAAGTGGAGAATTCGAATCCGATGCATCAGTATAGCATACGTCATGAATCAAATAGACTCATCTAAACAATGGAGGTATCATAAACCCAAAATCGAATACGAAATCGCGATTCAAACTTTAATTTAGGGTATCATAAACCTTAAATTAAAGGTGTTGATGTCCCGATGAACGATTTTGTGAGAGGTTGTTGAGATTCAGGTGGGTGGAGAAGATGGAGAAGATGAAGAGGGGACTAGGGTTTTAATTTGAAGGGCAGTTTAGTCTTTTAACAAGGGAGTTAACAGAATAATTTAACGGTGTTAGTGTTTTGGATTCAAATGGGAACAAAAATGAAACGTTAGGGGGTATATGAGGATTTTTAAACTGTAGGGATGCAAATGGTCAAAATCACCAAACCTCAAGGATGCAAATGGTAATTTACTCTATATTTAATTATGTATGAATTTATATGTATATATAATACATGGATCAAAACAATAATATATATTTATCGTATATAAATAAAATTATATATTTTATCTAACTCTAAACACTGTTTTATTATTTTATTATTTATATAATTTATATTTATATATAATATGTGGATAGAAATAATTAAATTATATGTATATATATATATATTCATTATATAAAAATCATATGTATATGTATTCTTATAAAAATACATAAATTAAATAAAAGATAAAAAAGTGACAGAAAACATCCTTTATGTTTGGAAAAAAATACATTAATAGTCCTTTAGAGTCAAAAACACCAAATTGCCCTTGACTTAACGGAAAAACTTAACGGCAGTTAGTGTAAAGGACGATATCTGTTACAAAATGTTAACATAAAGGACGTTTAGAGTACTTTTTAAAGATAAAGGACGATAACTGTAATTTTATATAAACTTAAAGGACGTTTATTGTAATTTTGTCTATTTTTTATAGTTTCAACGTTTTATATTTATCTACAAAACGTAATTAGAGAAAAAATAAAAAAATGTTGTAGCAACCTACATATATTTTTAATATGTATATATAGTTATAGTTTTATGACTTTAATTTTATAACACATTAGGTATTAAAGCTAACTCCGGATAACTTTTCTATTAAAATGAGTTGTACCCTTTTAAAAAACGTACTATTTATGTAATTAACTCAAAAACAAAACCTTCATATAGTACTTATCTCATTTCACATTATAAAAAAAAGCAAAAATTAGATGAGATGTGGGTGAGGTTGGGATAGGGTCCACTATTTAATATAGTATAAGTCTGATATATATTTTGAACATAATATATAGATTTAAGTTTTCTTAAAATAATTTTTTTATTATTACAATGGGCATAAAGGCCATTTTCTAAGACAACACCAAAAGGTAACACCCATAAGCATCATAAGAACAAGTAAAGCCGCATACCCACTTTTCCCCCTACTTCCTCCGTTATTTTAGCTGCTACTCAAGCTACAACTACCTGCATGCGCTACAATCCTGCTGTAAAAATAACTCGTTAGTAACAGCTTCACATACGGTTATGATATAATTGTAGTTTCTGAAACTTTGTGAACCAAAAGTGGCAATTTTAACAAACCATAGTGACCATTTGTGTAATTTACTCATTACTAAAATCAAAACATGAATATGTATAGTAGTATAAAAAAAATCAACAATATAAAAAAACATAATACAATATCGTAGACTATATTATCAGGCCCGGCTCAGAGCATGTACAATGTGGACACCTGCACATGGCCTATACTAAAGTAGGAGCCCAAAATCGGCTATGGATCCATTAGTTCTAGCCTCTAGGCAGCAAATAAAGCCTTATTTGAATTATTAATACATGGGGATGGGCCCACACACAATGTGGTGTATCCTTTAATCACTTCATCAATTGATGAATCGAATAGAGGTCTACAATAGAAGTTAATTACTTTGATTTTACTAAGGTAAAAACTAAAAATCAAATAATGTGATATTTTACTTGTAGGATCGGTTTTGTCAATTAAACTTGATTTTTCCCTCCAACTCACTTATACTACACTCGGATTAGATGAAGCAGTCTTTTCTAAGAGCTGATAATAATATAATAAGTAACAAAGAGCACAAAGATATAATTTTCAAGGTACTTGTATATATTACTTCTCAACTCAAAGTGTTACAAGACTCTTACAAGCTTATCTTTATGAGTTACAATGAGAAACTATATATACTACTACCTACAGCCGGTTATACTTTGAAATCAGCTGGGAACCTATGACTAAAGCATATGCTACAATGCTAGAGTTAAGGTATCTTAGATAAAGTATTATCTAAGATATGGTAGTCATGACATGTCCATGACTTACTTTTTGTTACTAACCAAAGTTAGTAACCGTACTAACTAATAAAGATGAACAGTGGAATAAAGTATGGTCAACTACATGGCTTTTGAGAAAACGCCATGCACTATATCAGAGGTCTGCAGCAGAGTGTCAGGAGGACCATACTTATGTCCACTGGTTCATAGTAGTGTCTTCCGAAGGTTAGTTGGCTTCGGAAGAACAAGTTCTTCCGAAGCCACCTATACTTCGGAAGAGGCTAATTCTTCCGAGGCTTGAGGACTTCTTCTTTTCTTCATACTTCAGAAGTTGTCTTCTGATCTTTTCTTCTAAGTCTTGATCTTCGGAAGTGAAAACTTTTTCTCCGGAAGAAGAGTGTCTCTTCGGAAGTTGATGTTACACTTTCCTCGGAAGAACTCTTTTTTCTTCGGAAGTTCTACACTTAGCTTTGGAAGTCCTTTATTAGATGCACCAAAATAGTCTAAGTGATTTGGTTTTGGTTGCACCAGCCTTCTTCTTGATCCAACAAACCCCCCTAGCCTGATGCTACCAAAACTTCACTTGTTCCTGCTTCTCAAAACTTTCAGCACCAGGGAAAGCAGATACTTATCAGTGTCTTTGTTCTTCCCGAAAGTGGTGCTAAGAAGCTTGTACAAATCATTCATAGACAGGAGATCCAGTCTGTCTCTTTAAATGATATGCACCCTCTGTTGGGTCCCTCTGAAAAAAGTTAGTTGAAGGGACCTATAGTCATAATCCTATCTTACTATCGGTTCCAATTCAGGCCCTTCCATCATAAGTAGAAACTCTTTGCCCGTGGTGGTTGACCTCTCCTTCGCTTCCTTCTCTCTCAGCTTCAGCTCCTCTTCAATTTTTGCTTTTACAGTTAGCTCAGCAAGATTAAGGCTGCTAAGATGATTTCTGATGTGAGCAACAGCGTCGGAGCAGGAGGGATTGGAGAATGGTTTCTCTGCTAATTCAGCAATGTCGAATCTGCTAGAGTGTAGCAGAGAGGAGGCATTCAGCCTATTGCTCTCTCCATTCTCTCTCTCCACAACAAAGTTGTGAGAGGCTTCATCAAACCTCCACTGGATGATTTTCTTTCTAGGCATGAGGGGTTGACTAGGAATTTTATTCCCTCTTCTTGTATCCAGTAGAGTCACCAGCTTTCTTCTTATCTTCTTCTCTTTATCGTTTAAGGAATCAGAGTTAAGACCAAGAAATATAGAAGCTTGGTCCAGTGTTCTTCTAGGCAGATAAAGGAATTGATCTCTAGTGAGGAAAGATGAAGATCCATCAACATAAGTTAGTTTGACAGAGTCTTCCTCACAAGAGATGTTGCTCAGGGTTGTGCAGTTGATGAGCTTCGTCTTGATTGCCTTAAACTCTTCTAAGGAGAGATGTTTAGAAAGCTGAGGGGATGGTTTGGAAGTTTGTTGGGTAGGATGTGGTGTTGTGGTTCTGGTGAGTGTTTTGGGTTGGAGGACGGGTAGTTTGGGTGGTTGTGGTGATGAAGCTGATATGGGTACTGGTGTAGGCTCAGGTGTGTAAGGTTCAGGTGTGTAAGGTTCAGTTTTGATGGTGAAAGGTGATGGAATTAGATCAGGTTGAGGTTGAGTGGTTGGTTTGAAGATCATCCCCTGTACCTTTCTATACATCTCTTTTCTTTTTCCATACGAATGTCAGCCTTGATGTCGCTGACAATTCGTTTGAGTGTCTTTTCAGACATAGGTCCCACCTGCCTGCCAGAAAAGCCATAAGCCCGGAGATAGTCTTTCATCCAGGCTTTTTCACCTATCTTCTTGGCAGCAGTGACCCTATCTTCTTCTTCTTTCTTCTTCTTCTCCTTCAACCTTTCTCTTGCAGCTTTCTTTCTCTCTTTCTCTATTTGATCCTGCTCTTTGTTGAAGAACCATAGGATCGTATCATTATTATGGAGATAGTTCTGAGAAACCTCTGGAGGTTAGGAAAGATATCCTTTCCCTCCGCAGCTGTAGATCAGCTCCCTCTATTTTCTCTCTCTTTCCTCCTCTAAGGCCAACTGTGTTGCTTCTTCCTTTTGTTTAATCTGCAGTCTGGTTGCTTTTTCTAGCTCTACTACCTCCTCTAATGGTACCAGGAGTATATTTTCATTGGTAGCTCCAAGCATTATGAGCTTATCAATGATCTCTTCTCTTCTTTTGTTGTTGACTTCCTCCTGGTTGGCTGCAGCTGCTTTGGAACTGGCAGCTAGCAACTTCTCAGTTGGAAGTCTACCTTTTCTTCTAAGTTTTTCAATCTTCTCCTCATCCTCAAGCTCTTCCGCAGTCATTTTCTTCTTTCCTTTATCATCTTTGGAAGTGCTTGACTTTGGTGGTTCTTGGATGGAGGGTTCAGATTGAGATGGAGGTAGTGAAGTTTTCTGAGCTAAGGGTTGGTTGAGAAAGTCCTCACTATTCACCTCAGATGTTAGCTCAAGAATTGCATCTGTGATGATTAGATCCTTGGATAAAGAAAACAGTCCTTCCACAGCTTCTATCTCAGCTTCGGAAGACTCAGATTGTTCTTCCGAGGCATTGATTTTAGCTTCGGAAGTTTGAGGGAGTGCACTATCTGCCCCAACTGTTTTAGTTACTGGTCCATCAGTCCTCATTTCCCCTTTAAATTTAATCTCAGGTTCCATTTGGACCTTAGGTTGACCAACTTCTTCCTTAGTGGTAGAAGGTGCACTTAGCCTCTGAAGCTCTTCAGCTCTAAAGTATATCATAGCCAGATCAGGGCTAGGATTATCTAGAGAAGATCTCAATAGAAATTAGGAAAAGAGTCTATAGAGATCTTTGAGCATCCTGGGGTCTATTTGCAGTATGACTTGAGATGGATCAGGAAAGATAGTTGTAGTGAGAGCCGAAAAAGTAGAAGTTGAAGTTTGGCTATGTGGTTCCTTAATTGTTTGTCACTTAACACTCTCCCCCTTTTTGGTAGCATCATCTTGAGAGCTAGATCAGCTAGAGGAAGAGCCCAAGGAGACCTGAATAGGTACGTGCCTAACAGATCTCTCAATCTGTTTCTCAGCTAGTTGAGCCTTGAGACTGTCAATCTCAAGTTGCTGAGTGGCAAACCTATCCTCTAAAGTCCTAACCTTTGATTCAAGGATTGAGACTTTAGACAGTAGGTCTTTAAGGGTGAGTGCAGTCTTCCCTTGTCTTCTTTTGAAGAATCATAGGGAGATGAGGTAACATACCTAGTATGTTCAGCCTCACCACCAGATGTGGTTTCTAGGCACCCTGGTTTCCCTTGCTTAATGATGTCTCTTTCAGAGTCATCAATAGGCATAGTTACCGCAGATTTAGTCTCAGAGATGTTACCACTGTCCTGAAGGTCCATTGAGGCAATTTCAGTAGTGACAGCTGAATCTACATGAGTCCCCTCCTCATCAGTGGGACTCACCTCAATAACAACTTGCTGATAGGGGCTAGAGATAAGAGGTCTCTCGAGGCTCTTTTGATCCTTAAAAGAGTGTTGTGGATCAACTTCATTGCCATGAAGATATGTAATCTCTTCATCAGTTTTCAACAGAAGGTCAGTAAAGGATAGAGAAGTTAAACCTAGTGACCTGGGACCTTCGTCAATGTCTAAAGGCATTGAGCCTATGGCAGGGCTGTCCCTTATGGCTTCTCAAGGGAGTATAGAGACTCACTCTGAGGGCTGTCAGCTTGGGTGTCAGGCTTATGAGTTTGAGACTGATAAGACTCAAAAATCATATTAAGGTCAATTGTGAAGTATGGTGAGACCTCAGACTGAGTGGGAGCCTATTGTTCCACTCTAGTCTTTTTGGATTGAACAGGAGGGGCTTGTTCAATCAGTGTAGATTGAACAAGGGTTTGTTTGCGGCGTCTTTGATATGTGATTTTAATGGGGTGAGAAGGAAGCATTGTCAGTATGAGGGTAGTTGCTGGTGTGGGTTCATCACCTGTGGGGTTAACAGGGATGTCACCAGGAGGTATTTGCTCAGCCATACCTGGAAGCAAAGCAGTATGTCTTCCAGTGAAATTTGTAGACACTTTCTTCAAAATTTTAAAGATGGTCGGCTTCATTTGAGGAACAGTCAGAGCAGCTGCACAGACAATCTGACTCTGTTCCAGCTCACAGTTGATTATGTGCTGAAGAAACCTGGGATACATAAGAACGTCTGCCGCTGAAGGTTTCCCATGAGATTGGTCAGCACAAATCTTGAATAGTTGAAGCGAAATCCTCTCACCATTCCATGAACCAGGCACCCTAGTTCATATGGGATTGGATCCCAACCCCCAGATTTATTGGATAAGCAGTGAAGAATGACATGCAGCAGAAATTTCCAGTTGTAAGAGAAATTAAACTTGTAAACTGTAGACCTGCCAACATCTCCACCATATCCCATTCGGATGTAAGTGTTGTCCAAATCTGTTTTGCGGAACTCTGTGGGTGCACCTTCATCATGAAGCTCGAGATGCTCCCTGATGAGTTGTTAAGTAATGACTAACCCCTGGCCACAGATGCTCGATCTTATTACTCGAGCCCCATTCAAGGTTTTAATTTGACTATTTTCCTAGAATTCCACCATATGATTTGAATAAATGGTAGGGTTAACAGTCAAAGCGGTGTAATAAGATGATTGGGTAAGAAAGGAAATGATATCAGAGAAGT
Organism: Flaveria linearis; assembly: GCA_024085815.1. NCBI lineage: Eukaryota > Viridiplantae > Streptophyta > Magnoliopsida > Asterales > Asteraceae > Flaveria > Flaveria linearis. Next base: position 6,119,648 of record CM044009.1, read on the forward strand.
CAGCATCTCTTGAAGAATCAAGAAATGCGACTTAATTATGCTGAGGGTTAAGTGCCATTGGAGAAAGTTGTGGGAAAATGAGTTTGAGGTTGGGTAAATTGAAAATGAGAGAAATTTTTAGGGCAGTAAGATTTTGGCAAGAGGATGAAAATAAAGCGGTAAGGTCAGTTTTTATTTAAATAATCTGGCATCATTAACAAAATCTTTACTTTTTATAGAGTGGGGCCCAAAAGATTTCCGTTACGTAGTAATGTCTTTCTTCCGAGTATAAATCATTTCCAAAGGTAATTTAGCTTCCGAATGCAACTTCTTACTTCCGAAGGTAGAATTCTATTTCCTAGAGTAAACACTACTTCCGAGAGTAAATTCTACTTCCGAGAGTAAAAATTGCTTTAAGAATGGAGAGTTTTAATAAGCATCGGAAGTAGATCTAATATGTAATCAATCGCTTCTTCCGAGACTAAAAAATCTTTCGAGAAGAAAAATAATCCTGGAGGAATTTGCTTCGGAAGATATGAAAATATCTTCCAAAGGTTAATTCCTCTTCGGAAGAATTTAGACTTAGTGAAAATTTCAGAGAGAGACCTTTTGTAACAGGGCTTAGATTGCATTGACATATGACATTGCATATTCTAAAAGGTTTTCTGTGAGGTCGCTGGATCGATGAACATCCGAGCATGTTCTTGACGGAAGGTGATAACCAAAAGACAAACAATAGTACGAACAATAATCGAATGATTTCATTGATAAAACCTAACGATTTTAAGCTCGTTACAACTTAAGAATCAAGACTCTTGGCAAGGGGAGATCGAGCATGATCTCCCCTCTCATCCGGCAGCACCTAGGCCCCGGGCACAAACCCTCTCAAAACCCCTTAGGTTTCTACACAATGAAACTAGTATATATAGGCTTCGACCCATATTAAATGCGACTGGGCCCATTCGTGCGATTGGACCATGCGTATGGTTCAATCGTACGACTGGACTATCCGTATGGTTTAATCGTACGACTGGACCATTCTTATGGTTCAGTCTTACGAATGCCCCAATCGCATCTCTCAGTCGCACGACTGGTCCATTAGCATGGTTCAGTCGTACGACTGAGTCTCATTCGTATATGCTCCTGCGAATGACCCAGTTTCATGTGTTTAGAAGGTGTATAACATTAAGCCTAGACTATTCGTCAAGCGACGGACACATTATATATGACAATATATGCTCCAACATTTTCCAAAAGAGGTAGACTAATCAATGTTTATTGTCACACCCCAACCTGACGGCGAAAACGTCGAGGTATGAGGGTTAAGATCGTTCACAGCCACATAACGCTATTAATAACCCAAATATAAATTAACCATAAGTTTCAATTGTACCACTACAAGTATACGTCTCAAAGAAAGTAAATAACATAACATAAGATTTAACAAGCCAATCTATTTCATTTATTTAACTAGGTCCATTTCTAGATGTGAAAACACTTTAAGATGTCAATCAAATTTGAGCATTTTCTGAAACATGTTAAAAATAAAAGGTCAACAATAATGTTGGTGAGATTTCCATAGTTTTTAATACATAGGTATATAAAAGATGGCAATTCATGTTGTAAGTTAGAGAACAAAGTAACTAGGGATGTAAGACAGAATGCACAATCAAACTTTGACAAAGTTTTACAAGTCTCAAACGTTTACAAGTATATACGATTAGCTAAGTGTACTTGGATCAACCAAGCAGGCTTGTCAGGCCCATAGATCTATGACGTCGCTAAGCTAGCAGTAGTTAATGATTGTACATATATTTGACATTACATGGTAGCTACAAAGGTCAACTAACCACAACATACATGTGAAATGCCACAAGTTTACAAGAATCAAACGTATTTACAAGTGCAATGTTTATAATGTAACATGTTTCACCCCAAAGTATAAAAATAATAAAAGGGGTATAGAAATACTCACATGTGAAAGAAATATATAGTTGGTGATTAATAAGAAATAATAAGCGTCGTTCCAACGTAAATCGTCACAAGGCACCTATATATATTTACAAGATTTAAGTTTAATAATAAGTTTAGCGAATTAACGAGTATAAGAGGTCAATTTGTGTATTTTGGGAATTCTTATAAGTACTTTAAATACAAAAATGTATTCTTTATATGTTTAAATATAGAGAATATGAAATTGAATCGTTTATAATAATTAATAAAGTTTAAATATAATATTTGAGTAATTATTTGAAATAATCATGATCTAAACAATATTAAGTGAAAAGAAACGTTTAGACCAACAATAATTTATTAATTATTATTTAAAATCTATTTTTTAAAGAATTATTCAGAAACATTCTTTGTTACAATGTTTTATTACAAAGATATTTATTTAATTAAACTTAGAAAAATTACAGAAATTATTTGGTGACTTTAAAAATATTTGAAGTTTATAAAAACTATTTTTATATTTATTAAAAATTTCTATAATTAAATTAAGGCTGAAAAAGCCTTTAAAAAAATATATGAGGGTGCCCGGGTTCGAACCCGGGACCTTAAGGTTGTGTTTACAAGAGACTAACCAGTGAACTAAGGCTCTCAGCCACGGTTTAATTGGGTTTTAAAATTGTAAAACATAAACTGAAAGCAAACCCCCAATCCCTTATGAACTCTAATTCGACAATCCCAAAATTGAACCTTAATTCGATTATGTAAGAGCCTGTAATCATGGGGATTTTGTTCCCCATGGAGAGATGAGTGGGTAGGTGTATTCAATTACCCGATTCGATTTGAAAGGATGTTAGGAACAAACGAAGAACAAGCCGCGGTCGTACGTATCCAATGGATGAGCAATCCTCAATGGTAATCAAATTAACCTCGTGGGTAGCCTCTTCGAGAGTCAATGATGATTTCCCCTCAATCAATTTGGATTAAGAGAGCTCAGAAGGTTGATTTCACCAAGTTTGCGGGTAAAGGGAAATCGAAGAAGATGTTTGTGTGAGTTTCAGGTGTAATTGAATGTTGTAATCGATTAGGATTAGTTGATCATTGCATAGGTTCGATTAATTAGATTTTAACTGTGGTTTAAAGCTTGAACGACTATGTAGTTTAATGTTGATCGGTTACGTGGTCGACTAAACTTGTAACCGATGATTAAACACAATTAAAGTGTGTGTTTAAGCTCGAAACTCGTTCACGAAGCGATTTGGAACGGTTTAAGATCGGTATTCGAACGATTTAAGTTCGTTTGGGCCTCGCCGTAGCTTGGCCGGAACTTGGCCGGAGAGATGGCCGGAAAACCGGGGTTGAGATGGGCAGGGGGTTGGGTTGCAATTTAAAAGTTACACATTTGACCCTTGTAGTTTATATGTTATTATTTTATGCACCTAATTACCTTTTAAAGTTTATAAAATGGCAAAACAAACCCATTAACTTAATTGAATCCAAGTTTCAAACACATTTTTTTTATTTAATAACTTTTACAACTTATTATTATTAATAAAAATATTATTATTATTATTATCCTTAGTTATTATTATTATTGTTATTATTAGTATGATTATTATTATTATTATTATTATTATTATTATTATTATTATTATTATTATTATTATTATTATTATTATTATTTATTTAATATGTAATAATTACCATTATTAATTTCCAATTTAAAGAATTTAAGACAATTTGAAGAAATAGACATAAATAACCCATGATTTTCATACTAGGCAACAATGGTCCTAACAAGTATTAACAACGTTAACTTTTAATTAACTCAAAAATACAAGATATTACATGTATCATCTCAATGGCTGTAATGAGATACTTAAATCACTCTTAAAAACTTTGGTGAACAAGTCAGCATATTGTTCATTTGAGTCAATTTTGATTAGCTTAATTAGATTTTTCTTATGAATATCTCTAATGAAATGATACCTGATATCAATATGGTTTGTCTTGGAGTGCTTCACAGGATTTTTAGTGATGGAGATAGCACTGTTGTTATCAATGTGGATAGGAGTGCTCACAAAGTTGAATCCATAGTCTAACATCTGGTTCTGAATCCACAGCGGTTGAGCACAGCAACTTGCAGCAGCAATGTATTCAGCTTCAGCAGTTGATGTAGAGACACAGGATTGCTTTTTTACATTGTCATGAAATGATCCTTTCACCAAGAAATTGACATCCCCCTGATGTTGATTTCTTGTCAATGTTGCAGCCACCATAGTCACTGTCAGAATATCCATAGAGATTGAAATTGTTGTTCCTTGGATACTAGAGACCTAGTTTAGGTGCTCCTTTGAGGTATCTGAGGATCCTCTTAGCAACAGCTAGGTGAGACACCTTAGGAGCAGCCTGATATCTTGCATAAATGCAAGTTGCAAACATGGTATCAGGTCTACTTGTTGTGAGATACATCAGAGAACTAATAATTTCCCTATACTGATGTTGATCAGTATCCTCCCCCTCAGAGTCAGGACATAGGTTATGGTTTCTGGGTATGGGTGTCTTGGCTGGCTTACAATCTTTCATGTCAAATCTTTCTAGGATGTTATTGACATACTTAGATTGATTGATGAAAAAACCTTCCTTCAATTGTTTCACTTGAATTCCAAGGAAAAAGTCCATTTTTCCCATAGAACTCATTTTAAACTTTTTCTTCATGATGCTTTCAAAGTCTTTACACATTTGGTCATTTGAGGAGCCAAATATGATGTCATCGACATAGACTTAAACAAGCAGGATATCCTTTCCAGACTTCTTTATAAAAAGAGTCTTATCAATGATACCTCTGGTGTAACCATTTTTCAGGAGAAATTGAGACAAAGTCTCATACCACAGCCTAGGTGCTTGGTACAGCCCATATAGAGCTTTATCCAATTTGCACATATAGTTGGGGCGCTGTGGGTCTTCAAATCCTGGAGGCTGGCACACGTAGACTTCTCTATCTATATCCCCATATAGAAAAGCACACTTGACATCAAGTTGGTAGACAGTGAAGTTGTTGGATGCAGTATAAGCAAGGAAGATCCTAACTGCCTCAAGTCATGCAACAGGTGCAAAGACATCCGTATAATCGATTCCTTCCTCTTGAATGTATCCTTGAACCACCAGTCTAGCCTTGTTCTTGATAATCATGTGTTTGACCAAAAGAACCAATGAGCCTGATCAGAAAACCTTTGTCTCACAGACATCACAACAACTGCTGAAGGCTTCATCAGCTGATGACAACAACTGAAGACTTCATCAGCTGAAGTTCAAGTGCTGAAGACTTGATCAACTGAAGTTCAAGTGCTGAAGACTTCATCAGCTGAAGTTCAAGTGCTGAAGACTACATCAGCTAAAGTTAAGAACTGAAGACTTCAGAGGTTGTCACAACAGCTGAAGTAGTACTCTTCAGTTGTTGTGATGGTTTCTTTTAGTAGTTTTCTATTATAGTTTCAGTAGTTTTCTTTCAGTAGTTTACTTAATGTAAAACATCTGAGGAGCCTGTTCATCAGACGTTGTAGTTCAATAGTTGTAGTTTCAGTAGCTATAGTGCTAGTTTACACTTAGCTTTTGTAAGAAGATGTCAGCTGTTGTAGACATCTTCAGTAGTTTAGTTTACTTTCAGTAGTTGTTGTAATAATGGTTAGATGTCACTATCAAGTGACATCAGCTGACGTCACCTTCCTTATAAAAGGGAGGATGACCTAATTTTGTTATCGCCGAAGCGTGTGTTGAATGAAATATTCCTTTTTGCAGATATACCTTTTCTCTCTATAACCGTACAGTTCCATTGAATTATCATTTGTGTTCTTGCTTGAATTTGTCTAATTCTTATACTATTTCGCTGCGCATCAAATCTAATTGATCAAACTAGATACTAGATCCTTTTAAATGGTATCAGAGCGAGGTTAATCATTGATCGATTTAACAATTGATCATTGAAACTGCTTTTTTGATATCTAAGTTTGATCGAATTAGCGAATTTGCAAGAATTGGTTATAGAGTTTGAGTTTCTGTTGCTTTTGGTCAATTAATTTGAGGTTCTATGTGTTTTTGAGCTAGATTTTTTGAAATTACTTTGAATTTGCTTGAACTTGTGAAATGGCGACACCAACCAATGATCCTCACAATACTGGCTCCTCAACAAAGCCTCCGATGCTTGTTAGGAGTGAGTATAACATATGGCAACGACGTATGCTCCATCACCTGTCTATCAACAGCGCGGGATGTTGGAAATCTGTGGTGCATGGACCATACAAGCCTATGGTGAGTCTTCCGGAATCAAATGAGAGGGTTCCAAAAAAACCTGATCAGTATTCGGATGAAGATCTAAAGCTATTCGAAATGATGATAAAACCCATGGAATTCTGGCCATGGCACTGCCTAATGAAATCTATTCAGGGCTTATGCATCATGAAACTGCTCATGACCTCTGGGTTGCTTTGAAATAACAATTTAGAGGAACTGATGAGGTCTTGGCAAATACTAGGGAAATCCTTGCCCAGCAATATGAGACATTCTCTCATAGGAAGAGTGAGTCTCTGACTCAACAGTTTGAGCGATTCTCCTGTTTGATTTCTGAGCTGAAAATGGTCAAACAAGAATATACAAATAGCCAGATGAACAACCGATTCCTCAGATCCCTTCCTGAGAGATGGGACACATACACTATTGTCCTACGCTCCAGTGCAAATCTGGCCACTCTATCTCTCACCCAACTTCATGGGAAACTGCTGACATTTGAAAGAGAGATAGAACAGAAAAGGAAGTTGTCTTCATCTGGAAAGCTCACTGATGACTTTGTACCAGGCAACACTGCCTTGGTTGGTCAGGAGTCAGAGTATGCTGCATCAGAAGGTTCATATGATGAGCATATTGATTTCTCTACAAACTATGGAGAACATGCTTTTGTTGGTGTGGATTGTAATTCAGGTGGTAGTAGTGATAATCTGTGCTTTTTGATAGAGGACTTGAAAGGAATTCCGGATGATGATCTGGAAGAGATGGATATTTTGAGACAAATGGCAATGATCAATATCAGATCTCAAAAGTTCTACAAAAGAACTGGTAGGAAATTCCCAGGTCTCTCTGGCAAAACCAAAGTTGGTTTTGACAAGAGCAAGTTGAGGTGTCACAAGTGCCATAGACTTGGACACTTTGCAAGAGAGTGTAGATCATCTGGATCTAACTCATCTGCACCCTTTGTGACCATCCCGGGCAATAGTTCACAAAACAAAGGGCAACATTCCACCAGTTCTGGTCATCCATCACAAGTTCAATCATCACCTGCATATTTTGTTCCTCAAAGTCCTATGCCATACCCTTACCCCTGTTTTTACATGCCTTAGACAAGTCAGGTTCAAGCACCCATTGCTCAACAACCACATGCCCTTCCCGAGCCTCCACCATCTTAATCTTATCAACAATCTCAATCTCAACCACATTACAGTTTTTTCACCCCTGGTGTTGTTGACTGGAGCAGTCTACCAGATGATATGTCTGGTCATCATGAACAACTGTTCCCTGGTGCTCGTCAACATGGTGGTGACAATCCTTTTGGAAATCTTGCTCTTATGGCCCTGGAGTCTGCTGATGGTTCAACCTCAAATGCTTCAACATCACAGGTATCACAGGTATCTTCAGAGGCCAAGGCCAAGTTATGTTCTGAATCATGCATAGCCATATTTACATCTATTAGAGAAGCATATGTAGCTTTAATCAAAAAAATCTTGAGCTAGAGAACATAATTTCCAAAAGAAAAGCTGAGTTTGAGTCTGTGCTAAATAAAAAGAATGATGAGATTTACAAATTAAAATATCAAATTACTGATGATAAGGCTAAGGAAGAGGTACTTTTAGAGAAGTATAAGGACCTCAAAGAAACTCTTAAAGCTACCCAGGTAGAGTGTGAATGCTGGGTAACCTCATGAAAGGGTTTTGAAATGCTTCTCAGCAAACAAACAACTTCCAATGTGAAGTTTGGAATTGGTTATAATCACACTGCTCCTCCTACAGATTTTACTCCTAGGTTAAAAGTATAATCTGAAGGAGAGAGCAACAACCAATCCACCTCATCATGTGATTCATCCTCTGATAATGCACCAAAATTAGAGGATGAAGTCATCATTAGTACTCCAGAAAACCAATTAGCTGATATTGAAACAGCTGATGATTCAAATGCTGACAGGCACATGATCAAACAAGAGTTGATCACTTCATGTGTTGTCTCACAAAGTACTCAAAATACTGATGGGCAAGTTATAACACCTGAAGAACAAACCCAAACTACTGAAAGTAGAAAGGGTTTGAAAAATGCTGAAGAATCTATCAGGAAGTCTGTAAGTACTGAAAGGAAGAAAACTGCAAGTACTGATAGAAAACCGCTGAAGAACAAATCTTCAGTAGTTAAGAATCATTCAGTACTTACCACAAGTACTGAAAGGAAGAAAGTACTGAAGAACAAATCTTCAGTAGTTTCATCCTCTTCAGCAGTCAACAAAAGATGAAGAAAAAGCCATGTGAAATATGTGGCTTATTCAATCATCTCACTGGTGATTGCTGGTACAGAAAGAGTTCAAAACTCAACAAAGATAAGAACATAAAAGAGAAAATTAACAAAATGAAAGTTGAGTTTGAAACCAAGTTTGTACCAGCAGCATCTCAACCTGAAACCCTAAAATCCTTAAAGAAATCCAAAAAGAAGGAAGGGGTTAATCAGGAAACAGCTGAAGGTGTTCATAGGAAGATGGTGCAACACAGGATTCCATCAAAATCAAGCACTGATGTGTCTGATGAGCTGAAGGCTTTAGCAACCAATCAGACACAACTTGTTATGATGGTTCAACATCTATTGGGGAGAGTCAACCAAATAGATGTTCCTGTGATTAAACCACAGAAAAGGAAACCTAAGCCTAAAACAAAGGAATCCTTTTCTGCACCATCTCCATCACCACAGGCTGCAACTCATGACAGACCAGTTAGTGTGAAATCTGTTGATGAGAACAGACCTAAAACCAAAATGGTTTGGGTCTCAAAAGCTAACTAGTTTCTTGTGATGAATGCAGGGTTCTTCAGCATGCCAAAGAAGCATCTGGTATGTGGACAGTGAAGGATCCATGCATATGACAGGGAGCAACTCTCTTTTTAATGACTACTCTCAAGGAAAGAAGGGGTTTGTTTCTTTTGGCAATGATGCTAAGGGTTACATCATCGGCAAAGGCTTTGTTTCCAATGGTGAAATAAGGTTTGATGATGTCAACCATGTGGAGAATATCAAGTATAATCTCTTGAGTGTCAGTCAAATGTGTGATAAAGGTCATGTTGCCCTTTTCACCAGTCAGAACTGCAAGATTCTGTCTTCTAGAGTTCTGAGTTTGATTGACAAGGTATTGGATGATCATACTCTCCTGAAGGCCAACAGGACAGGCAGAGTATATGCCTTGGACTTGTCAAAGAAAATCGATCTAAAAGGTCATCCTTGCTTGTTCTCTAAGGCTTCTCCTCAGCAATCTACTCTATGGCATAGAAGGCTTGGTCATGTGAATCTCAAAAACATAAACCAGCTGATTCACCATGGTTTAGTAAGAGGATTTCCAATGAAGGAGTTCAAATATGATGACAACTGTTCTGCTTATTTAAAAGGGAAGCAACACAAGGTATCATTCCCTCCAATAGAAGAGCCAAAGTCCACTACCTGCTTGCAATTGTTGTATATGGATCTTTTTGGTCCTGTAAGAGTGATGAGCATGGAAAAGAAGAAATATTGTCTGGTAATTGTGGATGATTACTCCAGATTTGTATGGACTTTCTTCTTGCACTCCAAAGATGAAGCTGCACAAGCTATTATGACCTTTGTGTTATATGTTGAGAAATAGTATTCCCTTCCAGTCAAGTGTGTAAGAAGTGATAATGGCACAGAATTTAGAAATCACACACTTGATGAATTCTACTTGTCAAAGGGAATGAAGGGGCAGTTCAGCATTCCAAGAACTCCTGAACAAAATGGAGTGGTGGAGAGAAAGAACAGGACACTTGTTGAAGCTGTCAGCTCAATGTTGGCTGATTCTGGTTTGCCATTGACCTTTTGGGCTGAAGCTATCAACACAGCTTGCTATGTGCATAATAGAGTATTAGTAAATCAGAGGTTGATGAAGACTCAGAATAAATACTAATATAAAATGATTAAATAAGTTAGTGCATATCTTGATTTTTTATTGACTTTTTTCGAAATAGGTAAGATCCGGTGAATCGGAAACAATTAATTAAGAATAAAAAACTTATTTTATGGAACAGACATATCAATATGCGTGAATAATACCTTTTCTTCCACTTCTAGTTCCTATGTTAATAGGGTTGGGACTTCTTCTTTTTCCGACGGCAACAAAAAGTCTTCATCGTATGTGGGCTTTTCAGAGCGTTTTATTGTTAAGTATAGTCATGATTTTTTCTATGAATCTGTCTATTCAGCAAATAAATAGCAGTTCTGTCTATCAATATGTATGGTCTTGGATTATCAATAATGATCTTTCTTTAGAATTCGGATACTTGATCGATCCACTTACTTCTATTATGTCAATATTAATCACTACTATTGGAATTATGGTTCTGATTTATAGTAATAATTATATGTCTCATGATCACGGATATTTGAGATTTTTGCTTATATGAGTTTTTTCAGTACTTCCATGTTGGGATTAGTTACCAGTTCAAATTTGATACAAATTTATATTTTTGGGAATTAGTTGGAATGTGTTCGTATCTATTAATAGGATTTTGGTTTACACGACCTGTTGCAGCAAAGGCTTGTCAAAAAGCATTTGTAACTAATCGTGTTGGTGATTTTGGTTTATTATTAGGCATTTTAGGGTTTTGTTGGATAACGGGGAGTTTCAAATTTCGTGATTTATTCCAATATTCAATAACTTGATTTCTAATAATGAGGTCAATTTTTATTTGTTACTTTGTGCGCTGTTCTATTATTTGTCGGTGCAATTGCTAAATCTGCACAATTTCCCCTTTCATGTATGGTTACCTGATGCAATGGAAGGGCCGACTCCTATTTCGGCCCTTATACATGCTGCTACGATGGTAGCAGCGGGAATTTTTCTTGTAGCTCGACTTATGCCTCTTTTCATAGTCATACCCCACATAATGAATTTATCTCTTTGATAGGGATAATAACAGTTTTTTTCAGAGCTACTTTAGCTCTTGCTCAAAAAGATATTAAGAGGGGTTTAGCCTATTCCATAATGTCTCAATTGGGTTATATGATGTTAGCTCTAGGTATGGGGTCTTATCGCAGTGCTTTATTTCATTTGATTACTCATGCTTAGTCCAAAGCATTTTTTTTTAGGATCGGGATCCGTTATTCACTCAATGGAAACTCTTGTTGGATATTGTCCAAAAAAAAGTCAGAATATGGTGCTTATGGGAGGTTTAACAAAACATGTACCAATTACTAAAAATTCTTTTTTTATTAGGTACGCTTTCTCTTTGTGGTATTCCACCCCTTGCTTGTTTTTGGTCTAAAGATGAAATTCTGAATGATAGTTGGTTGTATTCACTTATTTTTGCAATAATAGCTTGGTCTACGGTGGGATTAACCGCATTTTATATGTGTCGGATCTATTTACTTACTTTTGAAGGACATTTAAACGTTCATTTTCAAAATTACAGTGGAAAAAGGAATACCCCCTTGTAGTCAATATCTTTATGGGGTAAAGAAGGTTCAAAAATAAGTAACAAAAATTTCGTTTGGTAACTTTATCAAAAATGAAGAAGAATGGACGTCCTTCTTTTTTGTCAAATAAAGTATATAAAATTATAATGGATGAAAATGTAGGAAATTTGGTCCAACCCTTTATTTCTATTCCGAATTTTGGAAATACCAAGAGTTCTTTGTATCCTTATGAATCGGATAATACGATGTTATTTCCAATACTTATATTAATTCTATTTTCTTTGTATCCTTATGAATCAGATAATACGATGTTATTTCCAATACTTATATTAATTCTATTTACTTTGTTCGTTGGATTCTTAGGAATTCCTTTCAATCAAGATGTGGATATATTATCCAAATGGTTAACCCGTCTATAAATCTTTTACATAAAAATTCAAACAATTCAATAGATTGGTATGAATTTTGTAAAGATGCAGTTTTTTCAGTCAGTATAGCCTCTTTCGGAATATTTATAGCATTTATAAACCTGTTTATTCATCTTTTCAAAATTTGGACTTAATTAATTCATTTGTGAAAATGGGTCCTAAGAGAATCTTTTCTGACAAAATAAAAATGCTATATATGATTGGTCATATAATCGGGGTTACATAGATGCCTTTTATGGAACATTCTTAACTGTGGGGGTGAGAAAATTGGCCGAATTCACTCATTTTTTTGATAGACGAATAATTGATGGAATTCCAAATGGAGTTGGTTTTATAAGTTTCTTTGTAGCAGAGGTTATTAAATAGGTAGGAGGTGGACGTATTTCTTCTTATTTGTTCTTTTATTTTTCTTATGTATCAATCTTTTTATTAATTTATTACTTTTTGAATTTTTAAATTTTAGTCTTTCATTTTTAAATTTTAGTCTTTCATTAAGTCTTTAAGTCCATTTCATGAATAAAATGTGACCAATTATCCAACCAACAAAACTACTTGTTACAAATAGCATCTTGCTGTTGCATCGAAACATAAAAATGTTGACTAATCTCGCTAACATTGAACTTGGTAAAATGAAATGATTCAATAATTGAAAAATGAGATTATTCAGGAATACACATTGAATGCTGAGATTACGCATTGAATTTCTGGTAGTAGATCCATAATCAAAGAAGTGTTTGTTATTATTGCAGAAGAAATGAAACAAAAGATACGGTAGAGCTAGGACAGTTATTGTATGAGGTCTACCCAGTGCTAGATGCAGAGGCGCATAATAAATCGATATGAACATTATGAGCTGTCCCGTAATAAAACCAGTTGTTGTTGATACCTTCTTCTCGGCTCCTTCTTCTCCTTCTTCCATAACGTGAGCTCGGAGAAGGAAGAGATAGGAGGGTCCTATGGAGAATGTGGTCAGAAATCCATAATAGAGTCCGACCACAACGACCGAATTAATTATCTTCATGCATAAGGATACTAGATTACCTAGTAGAAAAGATTTCAAAATCATCACAAACCTCCCTTTTTCTTTTCTATTGCAATTTCTGGATTATTATATGATGATTTTAAAACTTTCCATATATAGAAAAGAAATAGAAAGAAATAGACTAGAAATGATATCTGTTATGTTAATGACACCAAAAGGATATTAAATGAATGGAATTAGGATATGGATGGAATATAATGAAATAGAACCACTTTGAGGTTCCCTATGAAATGAGGCATGGAGGGGAGCCACTACAAAGAAGTTCCGGGAGTTACGAAGGAAGCTTCGAGCTCATATTGGTCATGGGTTGAGAACGGGAATGGAACTCTATGAGATCGAATCTCCCGTTGTTCCTCAGTAGCTCAGTGGTAGAGCGGTCGGCTGTTAACCGATTAGTCGTAGGTTCGAATCCTACTTGAGGAGATTTGAAAATCATCGTCAACACCCCGGTGTAGGTCCGGGATACTCCTTTGTTCCATAGCCCTGGGGCTATTTACAACTATCCAATTAAGAATTCTCAGATGTCCTAGTACTAGCAGTGCATCAAAGATGCAGTCATCGATTCTACCGAGAGGCCACAATTGCCGCGAGCAAACATATTAATGACGGGGAACGCATTTTGTTATGCTACTAATACTTGTACT
>CM044009.1:6138410-6222365 GCA_024085815.1 Flaveria linearis
AACAAGTTGAGAAGGTTCGGGTTGAAGAGTGTAAATTCGAAGAAGACGACTAAGGTGAGTTCTAGACCCCGTTTTTACTGTTTTTAATTGTTTGGGGCTGGAAATGCATGTAACTATGTTTTATAAAACTGTGGGTTGATACCCGTATGAACTGGTTGTATGGATGTTTATGTTTATGTTAAATCTATGTTTAGAATCTTGTGCATATGTTTAGAAATAGGCATTTGATGTTCTGGACTTGAAATATGAATTAGGCATATGAGTAGGATGCTAATATGTCTGAAAATGGGACTTAGAATAAATAAGCCAAAGTTGATGTGACCAGCAGTGCTCATACGACCAACAGTGGTCGTATGATCAGGATTTTTCTAAGTATTGATGAGTCTAATAGGACTCATACGACCAACAGTGGTCGTATGAACATGTGATATTTTCTAAGTATGAGGCCAATAGGACTCATACGACCAACAGTGGTCGTATGATTATGTGGAAATATTCTAAGTGTGGACTCATACGACCAACAGTGGTCATATGATCCGAATATGTTTCCAAGTCCAGAGTGGTACGACCAGCAGGGGTCATACGACCAGGTCGTATGACCAGTGAATAATTCTAAGTGTTGGGTGAAAAGTCCAGCAGGACTCATACGGCTGATAGTGCTCATACGACCAGGGGGTTATACGACCAATAGTGCTAATACGCCTAGATACTTAGAAATTTCAGGAAATTTCAGTAAACCCGAAGTTCGAGGTTTGACCAGGGTTGACTAGGGTTAATAAATGATGATGTCTCATGCATATAATGGTGAGTATGATTAACCCTAATTGTTACTAATAATATTATTAGTATACTACTGTTAACAATATTATTAAAATATTGTTAAGAATGGTATGATGCTAGGAATGGTGATAAATGCATGAAGATGAATGTATGATGATGTTTGAATGTAATAATATCCTTTTCTTAATATTGATTAATATTATGATTAGGAATATTATAAAGAATATGAATAATATTACTTATAATATTATTTGTATTATTATTATTATTATGCTTATTAATAATAATACTGTATGTTCTATGTGGAATGATCATGATCAATAATTATTATCATTAATAAAGTGAAAGATTAATGATAAAGAGGAATGGAACGTGAACGAATGAACGAAAGTCTTGCAAGCAAATGAATGGAGGTGCACACCCCTGGCAGGTGTTAGCTCAACTGTGATGCGGGTTCGCTACCCCGAAGGATGCACACAGGATCAATCCTTGAGATTGATATAGAGGTGAGTGACTTGGTGTCACAAAAGACTCACAGGAATGTAGGTCAATCTTCGTGATTGGCTTAGAGGTGAGTGACTTGGTGTCACAAAAGACTCACAGTATATGGTTAATCTTCGTGATTGGCTTAGAGGTGAGTGACTTGGTGTCACAAAAGACTCACAGTATATGGGTTAATCTTTGTGATTGGCTCAGAGGTGAGCGACTTGGTGTTGCAAAAGACTCACAGTTTAATTAAAGAGGAATGATAAAAGTACGGATTGAACGATGATGCAGATAATAAAAGTATTACCTATGTGTACGTACGATGTATGATCACTTGTGACAAATGAGGAATGGTTTTCGAACGAAAAGTAAAGTATTTTAACTATAAAACTAGAACTCACTCAGCAACGCTGACTTTTATGTATTTTCCAGTTGACAGGTGACAGGTTGCTGAGGATGGCACACCGGGGTGGCTACTTGGCAGGAAGACTGACATCCATTTTGTTTTGACGATACTGTTGTTCTGTAATTCATTCAATCAAATATTTTGTGACTTAGAAACTAGAATGTATTGCTTAACAACAGTTTTATAATGAATGAATGTTTTTGTTAAATATAATTCCGCTGCTTAACTTGTACTATGTATGTTTTATGCTGTGAATGACCAACTGTGAGGTGCCCGGGAACGGGGCCTTACAAGTTGGTATCAGAGCTAAAGTTTAAGTGAAACGGGTAAATTTTCAAAATAAACCTTAACTTAAACTGAGAATGGGACGGAAAGAAGGATGTCAGCCCGAGTAGCCATGTGCCATCAGGTATTGTTTTCTTAAAAGCTAACCAGACTTATGTGCGTGTGCTATATGTGATTTATGTGTTCTTAGCAGATTTAGATACTGATGTAGTCAGGATAGGAAATGCTTGGGGTGTGAAGAGTAAAGTAAGTGGCTAATCACAACTGGCCACTGTAATTAGGGACTTACTATACTTGACATAAACTGAGCTGCTTCCTTGAATGACTGTTTTAGTGTTTGAATCTTATAGTGCATAGGAGAATGGCTGGGAAGAAACCTTCTAAGGCTGCTAGAGGTAGAGGTCGTCCGCGTACGACTAGGAACAGCGCTAAAGCTCCGGAGACGACTCCTGTGAACCCTGAGGTTCCTAACCAGAATGAAGAAACCGAGAATGCGAGCCTGAATGCCTCAGCTAGAGAGGCGATTGCTGATGAGGTACACCAAGTCCTGCAGGCAGTTATGCCATCTGTGGTGACTGACGTTATTCGTGCCGTGAGGAATGAGGAGAGGAAAGAGAAGGAAGACAGGAAAGGGTCAACTGAGAAGGGGAGCAAGGGAGGAGTGGGACGACCGGATCCTGAGATAGTAGTGTCTGATGAAGAGGAAGATGATGTAGCTGGGGTGACGACCAAGGGATGCAATTACGGGGCATTCCAGAGGTGCAGGCCCCCGACTTTTGATGGAAATGGCAATGCTGCTGCTGCCCATCGTTGGGTAAGGGAAATGGAAGCGGTACTCGAGATCAGTGAGTGCCGGGAAGATCAGAAGGTAAAATTTGCCACCCACTCTTTTACCGACTCAGCACTATGTTGGTGGGACAATATTGTCCAAGCTGAGGGAAGCAGGGCAATAAGTAAGATGAAGTGGCCCGAGTTGAAGAAGTTGGTGATTGAGGAATTCTGTCCTCACAGGGAACTGGATAAGATTGAGAGGGAGTTTCTGCAACTCGAGGCGGGAACCATGAACCACCAGCAATACACTGCCAAGTTCAATGAAATGGCAAGGCTGGTGCCAGACCAAGTGACACCGGTATCTCGCAAGATTAACCGGTATATTCAGGGACTGCCAGCCGATATTCGTAGGCATTTGATTGCTGCACGACCAAGCACTTTTAGGTCGGCAGTAGACTTGGCTGGGAGGCTCTACGATGAAAGAGAGGTAGCGGATGCGGAGGTGAAGAAGACTGGTGGTGGTGACCGAAACTGGAATGGGAAACGGTTCGGGTGTGGCGGTTTTACTCCGAACAATAAAAGGATGAAAGTGGATGACCGAAGGGTGGGGTCATCAAGCTCGAGGCCCAAAAGGTGTGGCAAGTGCGGGAAGGAGCATACGGGTGAGTGCAAATCGGGGCTCAACGTGTGTTTCAAGTGCGGGAAGCCGGGTCATATGCTGAAGGATTGCAAGGATCTGAGGTGTTACACCTGCGGTGAGGCGGGCCATATGAGCAGGGATTGCAAGAAGCCAAGGGCTGAGAGTTCCGGGGGAAAGAAGACGGCCGGAACTGAAGGGCAAAGGGCGAGCGCCAGAGCTTTCACCATGACCAGAGAGGAGGCTAGGACGGACCCCGATGTTGTATCAGGTACGTTCCTAGTAAATCAAACTCTTGCTTCTGTGTTATTTGATTCTGGTGCTAGTAGGAGTTTCATTTCTGCTACTTTTTGTGCTAAATTATCTGCTAGTAGTAAATGCATTGATGAGCCCTTTGATGTAGAAACTGCTATTGGTAAGTCCACTAGAGTTACCGATGTGATAGAGGACTGTGCCATAGAGTTAGAAGGCCATAGGTTTGCTGCTAAATTACATGTGATGCCCCTAGGAGGATTTGATGTAGTGTTAGGTATGGACTGGTTAGCAACCTATGAAGCGAATATCGTGTGCCGAAAGAAGATGATTAGACTGACGGCGACCGACGGAAGTCCGGTGACAATTTATGGCGATCGAGTTACGACGATTCCGAAGGTGATCTCGATGGCGGTGGCGGGAAAGTGTATGAGGCGCGGATGTAGCGCCTACTTATGTTTTGTAAAGAATGTAGAGACGCCAACACCACAACTATCTGAAGTACCAGTTGTGCGGGACTTTCCGGACGTGTTTCCCGAAGACTTACCGGGATTGCCACCTGACCGAGAGATCGAATTCCAGATCGACCTGATACCGGGTGCCCAACCTGTCGCGAAAGCACCGTATCGCTTGGCTCCGACGGAGATGAAAGAATTGATGGATCAGTTGCAGGAGCTGCTGGATAAGGGTTTATTCGACCGAGTATCTCACCTTGGGGTGCTCCGGTTCTGTTTGTAAAGAAGAAGGATGGTAGTATGCGGATGTGCATCGACTACCGCGAGCTGAATAAGCTGACGGTGAAGAACAGATACCCCTTACCAAGGATCGATGACTTGTTTGACCAGCTCCAGGGTGCCAGTTGGTTCTCGAGGATAGATCTTCGATCTGGCTACCATCAATTGAAGGTGAAGGAACAGGACATTCCTAAAACAGCTTTCCGTACGCGTTATGGACATTATGAGTTTCTCGTCATGTCATTTGGTCTAACTAACGCGCCAGCTGCTTTTATGGACTTGATGAACCGAGTGTGTCGGCCAATGTTAGATAAATCAGTGATTGTGTTCATCGATGATATCCTGATTTATTCGAGGAGTGAAGAAGAGCATGCCGGTCACATTCGGGAGGTGTTGGAGACTTTAAGAAGGGAGAAACTGTATGCTAAGTTCTCCAAGTGTGCCTTCTGGTTACGCGAGGTACAATTTCTGGGTCACGTAGTAAATGCAGAAGGAATAATGGTGGACCCAGCAAAGGTTGAGGCTGTGATGCAATGGAAATCACCAAAGACGCCATCCGAGATTCGTAGCTTCTTGGGATTGGCGGGCTACTATAGGAGATTTATTCAAGACTTCTCCAAGATAGCCTCACCTTTGACAAAATTAACTCGCAAGGATGTAAAGTTCGTGTGGGGTCGAGAACAGGAGGATGCGTTTGAGGAATTAAAGACGAGACTAACACAAGCTCCTGTCTTGACTTTGCCTGAGGGAAGTGAAGACTTGGTGGTCTATTCGGATGCATCCTATTCTGGGCTAGGTTGCGTGTTGATGCAACGTGGAAGGGTAATAGCCTATGCATCCCGACAGCTGAAGACCCACGAAGTCAACTATCCCACACACGATCTAGAATTAGCCGCGGTGGTTTTTGCGTTGAAGATTTGGCGACACTATCTATACGGGACAAAGTGCACCATCTTCACGGACCACAAGAGCTTGAAGTACTTCTTCGAGCAGAAGGATCTAAACATGAGGCAGAGGCGGTGGTTGGAACTGATAAAAGATTATGATTGTGAGATCCATTACCACCCGGGCAAAGCCAATGTGGTGGCTGACGCCCTCAGCCGAAAAGAAAGGCCTGAGCCGATTCGGGTGAAGGCTTATCAGTTGATCATGACCTCCGACGTGATGACACAGGTTAAGGAGTTTCAAGATAAGGCTTTGAAGGAAGATCATCTTAACTCTGAAAGGATGAGAGGTCTAGTTACGGAACTGGGTGAGAACACTCTAGGTGTTAAGACCCGATTTGGGCGAATGTGGATTCCTCGATACGGGGATCTACGTAGTAGAATTATGGACGAGGCCCATAAGACACGATACTCCATTCACCCTGGTGCTACCAAAATGTACCACGATATGAAGAAAGACTATTGGTGGCCGGGCATGAAACGCGACGTAGTGGAGTACGTAAGTAAGTGCTTAACTTGCTTACAAGTGAAGGCGGAACACCAGAAGCCCTACGGGAAGATCCAACCGTTGGATATACCCGAATGGAAGTGGGAACATATCACCATGGATTTCATCACGAAGCTACCCCGTACCCCGAAAGGGTATGATGCCATATGGGTGATAGTTGACCGCTTGACGAAGAGTGCCCACTTCCTACCGATCCGTGAGACGTACTCATCTGAAAGATTGGCGGATCTGTTCATCAGAGAAATTGTAGCTCGTCATGGGGTGCCGGTGTCTATTGTATCTGATCGCGACACCCGGTTTACCTCCAAGTTTTGGAAGAGATTTCATGATGCGATGGGGACGAGACTACATATTAGCACGGCATATCATCCTCAGACGGACGGTCAGTCTGAGAGGACGATCCAAACACTCGAAGACATGCTTCGAGCGTGCGTGATCGACTTTGGAGGAAGTTGGGATGATCACCTGCCGTTAGCAGAATTCTCGTACAACAATAGTTATCACGCCAGCATTGGCATGCCACCTTACGAGATGCTATACGGGAGGAGGTGTAGGACGCCCGTATGTTGGGGAGACATAGGGCAGAAAGAACTGGGAGGTGTTGAGGTGATTGAAGCAACGACTGAGAAGTTAGAAAAGATCAAGGCCTTCATGAAGGCGGCGAAAGATAGGCAAAAGTCGTATGCCGACAAGAGGCGAAGACCGATAGAGTTCAAGGTTGGTGACCGAGTTATGTTGAAGGTCTCGCCCTGGAAAGGGATCATTAGATTCAGGAAACGAGGTAAGCTAAGCCCGAGGTACATAGGACCTTTCCGAATTATCGCACGAGTAGGAGAGGTGGCCTATCGACTTGAATTGCCAGATGAGTTAAGTGGAATTCATCCCACATTCCATGTATCTCATCTGAGAAAGTGCTTAGCTGATGAAGACATGGTTGTACCACTGGAGGATATTGAAGTAGACGAACGGCTCAACTACGTGGAGCAACCAGTGGCAATCATTGATCGTAAAGAAAAGAGGTTGAGGAATAAAGTGGTTCCTCTTGTGCGTGTACAGTGGAAGCACAGGAAGGGATCCGAGTCTACGTGGGAGACTGAAGAAGAAATGAGACAACACTACCCACATCTATTTGAGGAGTAACAGGTTTCGGGGACGAAACCTATATAAGGGGGGTGGACTTGTAACACCCGTATTTTAACAAAGAATAAAAGAAAAAGGAAGAAAAGAATAGAAAAGAAAGACAACTAAAAGGAGGGACTAAAAGTGTCAATTTGACAAACTTTATATTAATTCTTTGTACAAAAGGTGGTATGGCCACCCACGTTGCCTGCATTTCATTTCAATCGATATTTTTAGAGAGAGAAAGTAGCAGGAGCAGAAAACCATCGGAATTTTGAAGAAAGATCTGAGAAATTCGAGGTTTTTGGTAAGAATCCTCTAGTTTTTGAAGTTTTAGATGATTCTAGAACCGTATGTGCTTATAAGTGTGTCTTGTGTGTTCGGGTGATGTGGTGTGTGTGTTCTAGGTGTTAGAACAAGTTGAGAAGGTTCGGGTTGAAGAGTGTAAATTCGAAGAAGACGACTAAGGTGAGTTCTAGACCCCGTTTTTACTGTTTTTAATTGTTTTGGGGCTGGAAATGCATGTAACTATGTTTTTATAAAACTGTGGGTTGATACCCGTATGAACTGGTTGTATGGATGTTTATGTTTATGTTAAATCTATGTTTAGAATCTTGTGCATATGTTTAGAAATAGGCATTTTGATGTTCTGGACTTGAAATATGAATTAGGCATATGAGTAGGATGCTAATATGTCTGAAAATGGGACTTAGAATAAATAAGCCAAAGTTGATGTGACCAGCAGTGCTCATACGACCAACAGTGGTCGTATGATCAGGATTTTTCTAAGTATTGATGAGTCTAATAGGACTCATACGACCAACAGTGGTCGTATGAACATGTGATATTTTCTAAGTATGAGGCCAATAGGACTCATACGACCAACAGTGGTCGTATGATTATGTGGAAATATTCTAAGTGTGGACTCATACGACCAACAGTGGTCATATGATCCGAATATGTTTCCAAGTCCAGAGTGGTACGACCAGCAGGGGTCATACGACCAGGTCGTATGACCAGTGAATAATTCTAAGTGTTGGGTGAAAAGTCCAGCAGGACTCATACGGCTGATAGTGCTCATACGACCAGGGGGTTATACGACCAATAGTGCTAATACGCCTAGATACTTAGAAATTTTCAGGAAATTTTCAGTAAACCCGAAGTTCGAGGTTTGACCAGGGTTGACTAGGGTTAATAAATGATGATGTCTCATGCATATAATGGTGAGTATGATTAACCCTAATTGTTACTAATAATATTATTAGTATACTACTGTTAACAATATTATTAAAATATTGTTAAGAATGGTATGATGCTAGGAATGGTGATAAATGCATGAAGATGAATGTATGATGATGTTTGAATGTAATAATATCCTTTTCTTAATATTGATTAATATTATGATTAGGAATATTATAAAGAATATGAATAATATTACTTATAATATTATTTGTATTATTATTATTATTATGCTTATTAATAATAATACTGTATGTTCTATGTGGAATGATCATGATCAATAATTATTATCATTAATAAAGTGAAAGATTAATGATAAAGAGGAATGGAACGTGAACGAATGAACGAAAGTCTTGCAAGCAAATGAATGGAGGTGCACACCCCTGGCAGGTGTTAGCTCAACTGTGATGCGGGTTCGCTACCCCGAAGGATGCACACAGGATCAATCCTTGAGATTGATATAGAGGTGAGTGACTTGGTGTCACAAAAGACTCACAGGAATGTAGGTCAATCTTCGTGATTGGCTTAGAGGTGAGTGACTTGGTGTCACAAAAGACTCACAGTATATGGGTTAATCTTCGTGATTGGCTTAGAGGTGAGTGACTTGGTGTCACAAAAGACTCACAGTATATGGGTTAATCTTTGTGATTGGCTCAGAGGTGAGCGACTTGGTGTTGCAAAAGACTCACAGTTTAATTAAAGAGGAATGATAAAAGTACGGATTGAACGATGATGCAGATAATAAAAGTATTACCTATGTGTACGTACGATGTATGATCACTTGTGACAAATGAGGAATGGTTTTCGAACGAAAAGTAAAGTATTTTAACTATAAAACTAGAACTCACTCAGCAACGCTGACTTTTATGTATTTTCCAGTTGACAGGTGACAGGTTGCTGAGGATGGCACACCGGGGTGGCTACTTGGCAGGAAGACTGACATCCATTTTGTTTTGACGATACTGTTGTTCTGTAATTCATTCAATCAAATATTTTGTGACTTAGAAACTAGAATGTATTGCTTAACAACAGTTTTTATAATGAATGAATGTTTTTGTTAAATATAATTCCGCTGCTTAACTTGTACTATGTATGTTTTATGCTGTGAATGACCAACTGTGAGGTGCCCGGGAACGGGGCCTTACAAGATATTCAATCCGTCACAATAGAAGTTAAAGAGGGTATTTATGCTCGGCGTGTCCTTTATATGGATATCAGAGGCCAGGGAGCCATTCCATTGACTCGTACTGATGAGAATTTTACTCCACGGGAAATGGAACAAAAAGCTGCTGAATTGGCCTATTTCTTGCGTGTACCAATTGAAGTATTTTAAGAAATGAGCCGGAATGTTTTCTCAGCAGAAGGGCAAAAATGCAAGAATCCTCTTTTTCTAGAACATAACTTAATTGAGGTTTCTTCAGAACATCTATTCGAGTCAAAGCAGACATATATGGAACAAGTATAAAAAAACTCTTTTGGGGATCTTTTATATGTATCAAAATATACACAACTCAATTCAATAAAAGAATAATAAAAAATCAAAATATCTCATAATCAACCATTTTGAAAGAAGGAAATCCCCCTTTTTACTTGTTGTAATTAAGACTTTAGATTCAGATAGATCATATCTTGTAATTTTTTCAACGCTTCCTTTTGTGCTCCTTAATGACCAAAAAATTTCTTATAATGATAACTAGCCGATTTCTATCATTTTTCGCCACTCATTTTTCACAATATTATTCAGAAAATCCCCTCAATTATTCTATCCCTGGCTACTCATAGTCATTTAAATTTTTTCGAAAGATTAGATATTTTTATATAATGATAGAAAAGGAGTTCTTTCGTCTCAAAATCTGAATAATATTCATATTCATTATTTAAGTTTTCGGAGCATTCATCGAAAGGAGATATGTGCTTCGAATTTGACTATAGGGAAACAAGATTTTTTTCTTATTTATTCATTCGAATTTTTCGTCTATTTCTGTATTTTTTTCTAGATTCAAGGCCTAACCACGAAATCACAAATAAAAAATAGTGAATAGATTCATAGGTTCGAGAATTTGTAATAGAACTGATGCGTGAGAGAAATATTAGATTACATAGAGTTGACGAATGAGATGGGTTCATTAACAATTCACAGATGAAAAAATGGCAAAAAATAAAGCATTCACTCCTCTTTTATATCTTGCATCTATAGTCTTTTTGCCCTGGTGGATTTCTCTCTTATTTCAAAAAAGTCTGGAATCGTGGGTTACTAATTGGTGGAATACTAGGCAATCCGAAACTTTTTTGAATGATATTGAAGAAAAGAGTATTCTAGAAAAATTCATAGAATTAGAGGAACTCCTCTTCTTAGAGGAAATGATCAAGGAATACTCGGAGACACATCTACAAAACCTTCGTATAGGAATTCACAAAGAAACAATCCAATTAATCAAGATACACAACGAGGGTCGTATTCATACGATTTTGCACTTCTCGACAAATATAATCTGTTTCATTATTCTAAGTGGTTATTCTATTTTGGGTAATAAAGAACTTGTTATTCTTAACTCTTGGGCTCAGGAATTCCTATATAACTTAAGTGATACAATAAAAGCTTTTTTTCTTCTTTTATTAACTGATTTATGTATCGGATTTCATTCGCCCCATGGTTGGGAATTGATGATTGGCTTTGTCTACAAGGATTTTGGATTTGTTCATAATGATCAAATTATATCCGGCCTTGTTTCCACTTTTCCAGTCATTCTAGATACGATTTTAAAATATTGGATTTTCTGTTATTTAAATCGCGTATCTCCGTCACTTGTAGTGATTTATCATTCAATGAATGACTGAAAAATGATCTACCTAATCCAATTATAATGTTTCTTACTTTGCAGTTGTACATAAGCAAAACATTGAAAATCGCTTTCTATTTCTACCCATCCCGGAGATTCATCCTATATTCCTATATATTAATCGAGTCAAATTATTCCAGTAAATAACAGAATCGTGGATAGGAAACTCCATTAGTGACCTACCCTAATTTATTGTAGAAATTTTCAGGATCAATGAATGGACCATGCAAACTAGAAATACTTTTTCTTGGATAAAGGAACAGATTACTCGATCTATTTCCGTATCGCTCATGATATATATAATAACTCCTACATCCATTTCAAATGCATATCCCATTTTTGCACAGCAGGGTTATGAAAATCCACGAGAAGCGACTGGGCGTATTGTATGCGCCAATTGTCATTTAGCTAATAAACCAGTGGATATTGAGGTTCCACAAGCGGTACTTCCCGATACTGTATTTGAAGCAGTTGTTCGAATTCCTTATGATACGCAACTGAAACAAGTTCTTGCTAATGGTAAAAAAGGGGCTTTGAATGTGGGGGCTGTTCTTATTTTACCAAAGGGTTTTGAATTAGTCCCTCCCGATCGTATTTCCCCCGAGATAAAAGAAAAGATGGGTAATCTGTCTTTTCAGAGCTATCGCCCCAATCAAAAAAATATTCTTGTCATAGGCCCTGCCCAATCTGATATTATGGTGCCGGTATAGACTGAAATTCCGTTATCGTTTAATTCTGACTGGTAATAAATACCGGGACTTTGCAATATTTGATTGATCACAATTCTATAGATTCCATTTACTATAAAAGCTCCCAGAGAAGTCATTAGAGGGATCTTTCCTATCAAAATGGTTTGTTCTTAGATATATCTACGCCTATCGTTTTTCCAAATGAGTCTCGCGGATACATATAATTCAAAAGAATATGTGAGTGATTCATACACAGCATCTCTTTCCTTTATCAGGGGTTCTACCAATTGATATATTTCCAAAAATAATTCAAAGGCAATTTCTTGATTTGTATCTTCAATTTTTGGAAACTTAGAAAGCTCTTCTGCCAAACCCTGATCAATGAACCTACAAAATCCTTCAAATTGTATCTGATTAAATCCAGGTATTGTGGACATTGCGTCTATCCTGGATTATTTTGAAATTGTCAGTTATTTATATTCATCCATATCGAATTCTAAAAAAAAGAAATAACATTTTGGCTGGCTCATTATCTATCAAAGAAAATCCTATAGATCTAGCAATGATGGAATTTCGATTCTATGAATCTTTGACATGAATCTATGAGATAGGTGAAATCAAAATTGAGAACTCCCATTTTGTAGCTGCTGCGCAGCTCCTTATTTACGTAGGAGCCATAAATGTTTTAATCATTTTTGCTGTGATGTTCATAAATGGTTCAGAATATTCCAAAGATTTCCATCTTTGGACCGTGGGAGATGGAGTAACTTCCGTGGTCTGTACAAGTCTTTTTGTTTCACTAATTACTACTATTCCAGATACGTCATGGTACGGGATTATTTGGACTACAAAAGCAAACCAGATTGTAAAGCAAGATCTGATAAGTAATAGTCAACAAATTGGTATTCATTTATCAACAGATTTTTTTCTTCCGTTTGAATTCATTTCAATAATTCTTTTAGTTGCGTCATGCAGGGTACTTTATTGGTTATTCATCTACTTGCAAGGCATACAGAGTTTTCAACTGCAGCACAAAGATGGTTGAAGAGACTTTGCATGTGAAGTTTAATGAATCTCCAAAGGATAAAATTCCACAAAACCCTGTGGAGCTATTTGATTTGGACATACTGCAATATGTTCCTTATCAGTCTCCAGCTGTTGTAGTTCCTGATAATCCATCATCAACTGCAAACAGTTCTCCACCTGGTGGTACTGATGATGATGCTGACAGTACTCACCTTTTCAAGTTTAGTGACCACCTGCCTGAGTCATCTAAACCTGATGCTCCTATAGCTTCAGCAGCTCCATCCACAACAAATGCTGATGAGATTTCTGAATCATCTACTTCATTTGAGTTGCCATCTCCTATATGGTTTCAAGAATATGGATCAACAACTGTTACTGATGAATCTCCTACAAACACTTGCACAGACCTTAATGTTTATCAAGAGCTGAAGGATCACCCAACGTCTCAGATCATTGGTAATATCAATGCTGGAGTCTCAACTAGAAGTCAATTGTCCAATTTCTGCCTCTATGCTCTCTTCATCAGTCAACAAGAGCGAAGGAATTATCATATTGCATTAAGAGACAATGGATGGGTTGAAGCCATGCAACTTGAGCTTCTTCAGTTCAAAAAGCAGCAAGTGCGGGAGTTGGTTCCTTTACCCCAAGGTAAGTGTGCAATAGGCACTAAATGGGTATTTAGGAATAAAACTGATGAAAAAGGTCAAATTGTAAACAACAAGGCCAGACTGGTTATACAGGGTTTTGCATAGGAAGAAGGTATTGATTATGATGAAACCTTTGCCCCTGTAGCCAGACTGGAGGCAATCAGATTGTTCTTAGCTTATGCTGCTTTTCACAATCTTAAAGTTTTTCAAATGGATGTCAAAAGTGCCTCTTTATACGGTATAATAAAAGAAGAGGTCTATGTGTGTCAACCACCAGGTTTTGAGGACAATAAACATCCAGATTGGGTGTATAAGCTTGATAAGGCTCTATATGGGTTGAAACAAGCTCCTAGAGCCTGGTATGAAACATTATCAAATTTTCTTCTTCAAAATAATTTCAATAGAGGCTCCATAGACAAAACTTTATTCATAAAGAAGTGGGACAGCATAAGCTACTTATTCAAATTTATGTAGATGATATTATTTTTGCATCCTCTGATCCACAGTTGTGTGATGAATTTACAAAGTTAATGCAAAAAAAGTTTGAAATGAGTGCCATGGGAGAATTACAGTTCTTTCTCGATTCGCAAATCAAACAAAGAAGTGATGGCACTTTCATTCATCAGTCCAAATATACAAAAGATCTTTTGAAAAAGTTTGATTTACAAAACTGTAAGCCCTGTTCTACTCCCATGAGCAGCACCACACAACTGGATGTTGATCAGAAAGGTAAAGCGGTTGATGAAACCCTTTACAGATGTATGATTGGTTCCTTGATGTACCTTACAGCTTCTAGACCAGACATTATGTTTGCAACTTGTGTCTGTGCTAGATTTCAGGCTGTACCTAAAGAATCCCATTTGATTACAGTCAAAAGGATCTTTAGATACTTGCAAGGAACTCAATCTCTAGGACTTTGGTATTCTACTGGGCACTCTTGCAAATTAGTTGCCTTCTCTGATAGTGACTATGCAGCGTGCAAAGTAACCAGAAAATCAACTTCTGGTGGATGCCAATTTCTAGGCAATTGTTTGGTTTCTTGGCAGAGTAAGAAACAATCTTCAATTGCTACATCCACTTCTGAGGCAGAGTACATCGCTGCTGCAAGTTGTACATCTCAAGTACTCTGGCTTCAGAATAAATTGTTGGATTATGGCATTACAGAGTCTAAGACTCCATTAGTGCTTCAGCTCTTTGTATTGTTAAGAATCCAGTCCAACATTCTAGGACCAAACATATTGAGATCAGACATCATTTTATTAGGGATTGTTTTGAAAAAGGTCTGATTGATCCAAAGTTTGTTTCTAGTGCTGATGAGCTTGCAGATATATTTACTAAACCTTTAGACAGTGCAAGTTTTCAAAATCTGGTGCCAAGGCTTGGTATGCTGCAGCTAGAATAAATTGACTAATACTAATGCTTTCAGATCACAAGTATTGATGAGTATTAGTATACAAAAGTCAAAAATAAGTACTGATGAGTTATTTAGTCTTTAGCATTTTTCATAACTACTGAAGACTAAAATACTTCAAAGTACTGAAGTACATTATTTGTTAAAAAGAACTGATGAAGTTACAACTACTGATATGGTTATAACTCCTGATGCCTTTTTCTAACAAATAAGTACTGAAGAACAAACTTTGTCCAAAAGTACTGATGTGTAATCTTCCACATAAGTGCTGAAGACAATATTTGTTCACAAGTTCTGAAGAATAATTTATTTTAACAGATCTTCTGAACATTTGTTCACAAGAGCTGAAGAATAAGTATTCCAAAGAGTTGATGGCCAATGAAACGTCTGAAAATCAGACAAAGTCTGATGAGTAAATGTTGAGGTCAGTATGAAACATCTGAATTGACGACAACAGCTGATGAGTAAATTTACTCTTCAGCGGATTCAAACTACTGATGTTTCATATCAAAACAACTGAAGCCAAAACCATGTCTTCAGTAGTTTATAACAACTGATGACTAACACCAAGTCTTCAGTTGTTTACAACTTCTGAAGGACAAAACCACGTCATCAGTAGTTTTCAACTACTGATGACTAACACCAAGTCTTCAGTCATTTACAACCTCTGAAGGTTAAGACCATGTCATCAGTCGTTTCAAACACCTGATGACTAACATCAAAACCTTCAGACGTTTTCTATCAGCTGTTTCATGACCATACCCTATAAATACCTAACCCTAACTTTAGAGTTTTTCATTCTCACAACCCTACTATTCAAAAATTCTGAACTTCCCTCCCACGTTATGGCGTGGTTAAACACGTCATAACTGTGTAGCCTACCTCACAAAATCCGTCTTTTGGACTAAGTTCGATGACGCCATCGATCTGATGGTTGATTCCCTATACAAAACGGCCTTTCTTCTGAATCCTATCATCCATGCCGAATCCCTCAACCAGTTCTGGACAAACGTCACCATCACAACTGGTGAGAATGACGCCGAGGTCATTCTCCAGTCGTTTGTCAACCAAAAGAAGGTGGTCATGACTTCTGACATCATTCGACAAACCCTAAATCTAAATGATGCCACCTTCGTCACTGAGTATCCTAAGGGCACAACCGACTTTTCTTTTGCCCATTATGGATATGAAGGCGACCTCCGTGCTTCCACAAACCTGAAGAAGCACTTTCATGATCCTGAATGACTTATCTTTCACATGGTAAATGTCTGCCTTGCCCCCAAATCATCTTCATGGGATCAAATGTCATCAAGGTGGCAGCAGGTATTGTACTCTATCCTTGATCAATAAAATCTAAATTTTTCTGAAATAATCTTTTTAGAATTAAAAGATATGGCTATGAAACCTGTGGCTAACCGATGGATATTATATCCAAGGTTCCTTATGGCCATTATTGAAACACAATTAAAAGTTGAGGGCCTTGTTGGCCTAGGAGTCCCTGCTTTAGCTGTTTTGCCTGAAGTATACTCTAGGCACAACTCAGACACACACTTAAAAGAGGCTGCCAAGCTCCTAAAACCCAAGCAGCGGGAACCCACAGCCTCATCCTCTTCCAAATCCAAAGTCCCCACCAAGCCAAACATTAAAAAGCCGAAAAAAGCTACTCAGGGAGTTGAGTCCCCTGAGGATGCCCCTACAACACAAAGGCAGGAAGTAGCTACTGGTACTAATCCCCCAGTAGTTACAAAGACTCTACCAACCAAAGCCGCTCAGGAATCCTCTCAACAGGATCCTGAAGCAACCATTTTAGGAGAAGCCACATCTCTGGAACCTATCTCACTTGAGAAGGTTACTATTGAAGAGCACCACTCTCCCCAGGTGCAAACTGATTCACCCCTATCTCCCACTGCAACCGCCCCACAAAGTCCAACCATTCTAATTGTAAAAGTGCTGACTCAGCTTAACACTCCACCCTCTCCCAAGGAACCTATTACAACTGGGCAAACCTCAACCATTAAGAGGGAGGATCAAAGTGTTGCTGAGAGCCCACGGCACGGGGATTACAATGTTCTATCTCCCTGTGTGGAAGAGGAGATAAGAACATCTAGTGAGGCTGTCACTTCTCCTGCTTCAGCACATGCACAGGGTGAAGTTGGTAACATCTCTAAGTCCTCACCAAAGGCAACTGCTGATGAAGGATTTAATCCTGAGGCAGGAAGTCCCCAGTTCTAAGACAAAGGGGCACATGTGAATACTGATCCACACTCAGCACATGTTCATCCTGATCTAATCAGAAGGTCAGGTGATTCAGCTAACACTGATGATGACCTGGGCTTCTTTTATGATGTTTTAGCCCAAAACACAATTCTTGACGATGAGGTGTAGATTAAAAGAACTACTTGTCAAAATGACTCAAGAATCAAGTCCATCTGCCAACATTCACCCACAGATGGCACCTTCTTCTGAAGGTCTCCCACCCACAGATTCACTCCCAAATACTCAGCCACCAGCCTCTGCTTCTAGCACCATTTCTTAGGGACAGAACCCCTCTGAGCAAATGGTTGCTATCTTTAAAACATCCCTGCCTCTCATCACTCCTATCATCAGTGATATTGTGAATCACACCCTTGATAAGAGGCTCTCCTCAAACATCAAAACCCTTGTTGATGATGCTGTGTCAAAGAAACTTTCTGACATTCAAACCCCTGCAACCAATGTAACCAAAAAGGGGGAGTCTAAGTCAGTGAAAGCAATCAAGAGGAAAAGAGTTGAAGAGGTGAAAGAGAAAGAAAAAGAGAAAGAGGTGGACAAGGAGGTGGAGAAGGAGAAGGTGGTGGAGAAGGAGATGGAGAAGGAGTCTGAAAAAGAAAAAGACTTTCATATTACATATAAGAAGAAGAAGGGTGGTGAAAGTGAAAAAACTCCTGATGAAAAGAAGCTGGATGATATTATCAAGGAAGCTGATGACCAACACAGCAGGTCAATGGATAAAATCATTGATTATCTGTTTAGGCAAGGCTTTGATACAGCTAAGCTTGATTCTGAGATCAAGAGGTTGGAGATTCAGGAGATTGAACACCGATGGTCTTGCTATAGTGAAAAGGAGAAGGAGAGACTTGAAGCTATGGCAAGATTCATTTCGAAGTATCTGGGGAGATCAGTCATTGAGGTCAAATCATGGTCCAGGGACAGTATCATGTAAATAACCAACAAGATCTGTTCGTCTAAGGTATTCACTAAAGGGATAATCATAGAAGCCCTGAATGAAGTTGGTGCTGGGAGCAGGACTGATCTAGCCAAGCACACCAAAGCTTCTCTTACAAAATTGCTAGAACAGCCTGTCCAATCTCCCACACTAAAACAACCCATATCACAACCATAAAACCAACTCCCCTTCCCAGGAAACCAATAGCCGATGATGCACCCAAGAAGAGGAAGAGAAGGGTGTTGAGGCTTGAAGAAGAAGAAAAAGAAGATGATGAGGATGAGGACAGGCTGCCTATTTCAGCTGTCATTACATTGCCTAAGGCCAAGAGTCAACCAACACTCACTCCTGCAATCCAGATGGAAACTGTGAAGGTAAAACTTGAAGAAGAGCAACAGCATAAACTACATGATGAGGAGCTGTTGAGAATGGTTGACAAAGTTTATACTCAAACTTCATCGATTATATCCATGAGAAAACATGCTCAGAGGTTATATGCTCTCAAACAAACTTTTCAATATCAGAAGGAGAGAATAAGGATTTGGCCTGATCCCAGGGTGAGTCATAGGATTCACAAGAAAGACATTCCACACAGATACAATAGCCAAGGAAAAAGATTGTAGATGCAGTGATCTTGCTGGCCATTGTAGTATCACCCTGGGAGATCCTAGAAGACATCAAGAAAGCCTATAAAGCCAAACTTCCCCCACAAAAGTTGTTGGAGAACAAAATGGTGAAAAGGGGGTTAATATACAAGAGGCTTGAGGAAGTCAGACAGAATGAACTCCATTTGTTGCTAGAGGGTAATCACCCTGATGAATTTGCTTACAAAGAAATCATAACAGTGGAGTTAAGAAATGGGAAACAGGTCAAATACCTGTCTGAGTACTATGGACCTGAGTTCTTTTTTGAGGGAGAAGCTGAAGATCTTACCATGGAGGATCAAATTATCTTAATTGAGGCCTATGTGAGAGAGTCTTACAGACTCATAGTTGGGAAGTAGGTTCCATGGATGGGGTAACAGCTCTGTGTCCAGTTCCCTAAGACAGAGTTCCCATCCATCCTTTGCCAATCAGATCTTTGAAACCTCTTCCCTGGCCTGTGCTGATATTGGTCATTTCTGAGCTAATCCAGAAGAAAAAGACAAAACTTTTCTGCCTAATAAGTGGGATATCAATAAAGTTAAAGGTTTTGGCTGCATTGGTTCAGGGGGAGTTTGTTGGACCAAAAGAACCAATGAGCCTGATCAGAAAAACCTTTAAGTCCCACAGACATCACAACAACTGCTGAAGGCTTCATCAGCTGATGATAACAACTGAAGACTTCATCAGCTGAAGTTCAAGTGCTGAAGACTTCATCAACTGAAGTTCAAGTGCTGAAGACTTCATCAGCTGAAGTTCAAGTGCTGAAGACTACATCAGCTAAAGTCAAGAACTGAAGACTTCAAAGGTTGTCACAACAGCTGAAGTAGTACTCTTCAGTTGTTGTGATGGTTTATTTCAGTAGTTTTCTATTTTAGTTTCAGTAGTTTTCTTTTAGTAGTTTACTTAATGTAAAACGTCTGAAGAGCCTGTTCATCAGACGTTGTAGTTCAGTAGTTGTAGTTTCAGTAGCTATAGTGCTAGTTTACACTTAGCTTTTGTAAGAAGATGTCAGCTGTTGTAGACATCTTCAGTAGTTTAGTTTACTTTCAGTAGTTGTTGTAATAACGGTTAGATGTCACTATCAAGTGACTCAGCTGACGTCACCTTTCTTATAAAAGGGAGGATGACCTAATTTTGTTATCGCCGAAGCATGTGTTGAATGAAATATTCCTTTTGCAGAAATACATTTTCTCTCTATAACCGTACTGTATCATGGAATTATCATTTGTGTTCTTGCTTGAATTTGTCTAATTCTTATACTATTCCACTGCGCATCAAATCTAATTGATCAAACTAGATACCAGATCCTTTCATCACGCCTCTATCATCTCTCTTGTTTCTGAAAACCCATTTAGTGCCTATAGGTACTTGACCAGATGGTAGCGGACATAGGTTCCAAACCTTTTGTCTTCTGAATTGAAGCAGCTCCTCTTGCATCGATTCAATCCAGCTGATATCTTTTAAGGCATCTTCTACCTTCTTAGGTTCCATTTGAGAAAAGAAGCAGGAGTACAAGCAAACATTCTCATGATGAGTCTGTCCTCTTGTTCTCAGGCCTTGTGGCATCCCCTATGATATTTTCAGCTGGATGAGTGTTATGAATCCTTAGTCGATGAATCACTTCAAGTTGCAAAGATAAATCCAGATTAGACATATTTTGCTCAGGAGCTAGAACACATCGTCCAGTTGCTGTTTTAAACTCATTCAATGAGGACTGATTGAATGAATGAGAAACATCATCATTTGTTAACTGTGGAGCAGCATCAACAGTTACCTGTTCCTTCAAGATGCTACTTCTATCAGCTTGGTGTTGTACAGTGTCACCTGATGAATTTTGAGGATCAGTAAGTGAATCACTGGTTGAAGCTTCACTATTCCTTAAGATGGTTATACTATCTGATCTATCAATAGTGGAAGCTTGATTATTTGTATCCCTTGAAGAATTTGGAAAAGGTCTGGGCAGCTCAAACAGTTGGTTAGAATTGTATTTATTTTGAGCACTTGTTCCAGCTGAAACATTCTCACAAGATGGTTTAGAATAGTTTGGAAATAATTCTAAGTCAAAAATATGATCAGGGCCATTCCTCCTAACACAAAGAGTGTGCTCATTTACAACTATATCGGACGATTCTAGAAATTGTTGATTCTTAATGTTGTATACTCTATAAGTTTTAGAGCTTGAAGAGTATCCAACAAAGATAACATCATCTGACTTTTCAGCAAACTTTGCTAAATTATCTTTCGTGTTAAGTATGGTACACATGCTGCCAAATGACCTTAGAACGCCAATGAACGGTGGCCTCTTGTTCCATAACTCATAAGAGGTTTTTCCATAGGGCTTGACAATAAGCACTCTGTTCTGCAAATAGCATGCAGTGCTGAC
The DNA here is from genome assembly GCA_024085815.1 of Flaveria linearis. Lineage (NCBI taxonomy): Eukaryota > Viridiplantae > Streptophyta > Magnoliopsida > Asterales > Asteraceae > Flaveria > Flaveria linearis. The sequence continues at coordinate 6,159,417 of CM044009.1, forward strand.
TGCCTTTGCCTAGAAAGTTAGAGGCAGCTTTGAATCAGCTAACATGGTTCTTGTAGCCTCAATAAGTGTCATGTTCCTCCTCTCAGCAACACCATTTTGTTGAGGATTTGAACACATCGCCATAGCTTATTGATTCGATTTTAGAACCATTTAAGGTTCGAATATTTGCTGCGAAGAAGAAGGAACGGTTTAATTGGGTTATTTTGAAGAGAAATCGAGTTTTTTTGGTCTCGCCGGAATGGTGCCGGAGGTTTGGCCGGCGGCGGGGTAACAGACGGGAAAACGGGTTGGGTTTGAAATAAATTACAATTTGGTCCCTGTAGTTTGAATACTCATCATTTTATGTGAAAACTTATAATTCAAGTTTTATTTTTTGACACTTTCCACCCTAAACTTAATTTATATAATAAATCCATCTTAATTTGCAAAATCTTTATAAATTTTCAATAAACTTTTAATTTCAGTTATTTACTATAAAATAACATATAAAGCTTTCAACTCAATAATAAATGTTTATAAATCACGACCTTAATATAAATTATTCAATGATTTAAATGAGTGAAAATAGTTGAATAATTTATTTATAATATCGGTTAAACTACACCATGTTACATTTAATTCATCCAAATAGATAATCTAAAAAAATGGATTCGAGTTTGAGGATTGGGAATGGGTCGGATGTTACACTACAGTATGTTATACTTTGATACCAGCTGGGAACCTATGACTAAAGCATATACTACAATAATAGAGTTAAGGTATATTAGATAAAGTATTATCTAAGATATGGTAGTCATGACATGTCCATGACTTACCTTTTGTTACTAAATAAAGTTAGTAACTGTACTAACTAATAAAGGTAAACAGTAGAATAAAGTATGGTCAACTACATGGCTTTTGAGAAAATGTCATGCAGTATATCAGAGGTCTGCAACAGAGTGTCAGGAGGACCATACTTATGTCCACTGGTTCATAGTAGTGTCTTCCGAAAATTAGTTGGCTTCGGAAGAACAAGTTCTTCCGAAGGTTAGTTGGCTTCGGAAGAACAAGTTCTTTCGAAGCCACCTATACTTCGGAAGAGGCTAATTCTTCTGAGGCTTGAGGACTTCTTCTTTTCTTCATACTTCGGAAGTTGTCTTCTGATCTTTTCTTTTAAGTCTTGATCTTCGGAAGTGAATACTTTGTCTCCGGAAGAAGAGTGTCTCTTCGGAAGTTGATGTTACACTTTCCTCGGAAGAACTCTTTTTCCTTCGGAAGTTCCACACTTAGCTTTGGAAGTCCTTTATTAGATGCACCAAAATAGTCTAAGTGATTTGATTTTGGTTGCACCAGCCTTTTTCTTGATCCAACATTACTGTTTTTCTTTTTCAATCTAAGGCTGATATATTAGACTTAAACTCCTTCATCGTGGTATTATTATTATATACAAATTATAGGACTTTACAGCTAACTATTTTTATTTCTTTTACTTTACGAGAATATGGGTCGAAATTGATGGAAGTAAGAAATGGGCTTCTTTCATGTGTGATGGTTCGAGCTTTCACTCTTATGAGTTTGAGAGTGAAGAGAAATAGTTATGAGCGAGTTATATTCATATGTGATCATTTGTCTGGTTTCTATCTATATGTCATCACCTCGTATGTTTTCAAGTTCATAGTTTCTTTTTATGCATTTTATCAAACACTTGGTATGCCTCATACATTCAAACGAAAAAAACAAATAATAAACTTTGACTCGAACTGTCACCAAATCACCGATACACCCAACTTGGACCACTCGATTTTACCGCTATCCGGTTAAAACTATTATATGAAACCATTGGATAATACGGTCTTTATAACACTGAAGTAGTGCTTATTATGATGGATTTAAAGTTTGATGTTACAATTTAATATTGTAAAAAAAACAACTGTTGGTGCTTGGCTAGCTTGAGTGGGGTTGTTCCCCCCACTTAGGCCTAAGATAAATCTTTCACTTGTCCTAATGACCAACTAATATATATATATATATATATATATATATATATATATATATATATATATATATATATATATATATATATATATATATACATAGACATATATACACGTATATATATATACGTATACAGATACATATATACACGTATATATATACACGTATACATATACATATATACACGTATACATATACATATATACACGTATATATATACATATATACATGTATACATATACATATATACATGTATATAAATACATATATACATGTATACATATATACTTGTATATATATACATATATACATGTATATATATACGTGTGTATATATATATACATGTATATATATATATATATATATTTATACGTGTATATATATATACGTGTATATATATATACATGTATATATATACGTGTATATATATATATATACATGTATATATATATATATACACGTATATATATATATATACATATATATATATACACATATACATATACATATACATATATATTTTACATATACAGATACATATATACATATATATATATATACATATATATATATACATACATACATACATATATATTTATACATATATACATATATACATATATATATATGTATGTATATCTATATATATATGTATATATATTTATATATATATATATATATATATATATGTATGTATGTATGTATGTATATATATATATGTATATATATATATATGGAAGGGATCAAATATTAACCCTTGTTTATTCTGATAACGCATTAACCCAACTAGTGGTCCACAGCAAGCCATGTCACCATTGTAACTTAGAGTTACAGTAGTAAAACTAATGGTCCAAAACTGTAACATAGTTTTACATATACGTCACATGTAGGTTACATATACGTAGCCGTTTTTCATTCGATACAATGTTACGTATTCGTAAGATAGTTCATATCGTATTTATGTTCAACATATATGTGAAAAAACTTAAATAACCTTTTAACAATTAAAATAAAAACAAAATTATGAATTATGTTATTGGTTTCTGTGATTTTCTTTGGTTTTTATATAACTATTAGATTTCTTAGGAACTCTCCCCTATATATATGTATGGGTGTAGATATATGTATGTATGTATGTGTGTGTGTATGTATGTATGTATATATGTATGTATGTATGTATGTATGTGTGTATGCGTGCGTGCATGCGTGCACTGCGTGTATACGTGCGTGCATGCGTGCACTGCGTGTATGCGTGCGTGCATGCGTGCACTGCGTGTATGCGTGCGTGCATGCGTGCGTGCATGCGTGCGTGCATGCGTGCGTGCATGCGTGCGTGCATGCGTGCGTGCATGCGTGCGTGCGTGCGTGCGTGCGTGCGTGCGAGCGTGCGTGCGTGCGTGCATGCGTGCGTGCGTGCATGCATGCGTGCAAGCGTGCGTGCAGGCGTGCGTGCAGGCGTGCGTGCAGGCGTGCCTGCGGCGTGCCTGCGTGCGTGCCTGCGTGCGTGCCTGCGTGCGTGCCTGCATGCGTGCCTGTGTGCGTGCGTGCCTGCCTGCGTGCGTGCGTGCCTGCGTGCGTGCGTGCCTGCGTGCGTGCCTGCGTGCGTGCCTGCGTGCGTGTTGGACCAAAATAACCAATGAGCCAGATCAGAAAAACCTCTAAGTCCCACAAGACATCACAACAACTGCTGAAAACTTCATCAGCAGTTTGACAAAGACTGAAGACTTCAACACCTGAAGATCAAAGATCTAAAGAACAACAGCTGAAGATCCCAAGTACTGAAGTCAAATGCTGAAGATCAAAAGCTGAAGTACTGAAGAACTGAAGATCAACAACTGATGCACAAAGTCTGAAGACAAAGACTGAAGACATCAGCTGATGACAACTACTGAAGTCATCAGCTGATGAAACATCTGATGATCAAAGTCTGAAGACCAAGTGCTGAAGCTTCAGAGTTTGTCACAACAGTTGAAGAAGTTGTCTTCAGTTGTTGTGATGGTTTTTCTCTTTCAGTAGTTTGTATTTTCTCTTTTCAGTAGTTTGTACAACAGCTGAAGAGTTTGTTCTTCAGCTGTTATAGTTCAGTAGTTTGTAAAACGACTGAAGAGTTTGTTCTTCAGTCGTTGTAGTTATCAGTAGTTTCTTTTCAGTTCTTGTAATAGTTTGACACTTAGCATTTTGTAAGAAGATGCCAGCTGTTGTGACATCTTCAGTAGTTTAGTTCGTTATCAGTAGTTTGTTAATAACGGTTTGATGTCACTATCAAGTGACATCAGCTGACGTCATTCTACCTATAAAAGGTAGATGACCTGACTGTAATCCTTGCCGAAACATGTGATTCAATAGAAAACACTTTTTGCAGAATTGTTCTCTCTCTCTATAATTTTACTGTTACATGCAACATCATTTGTGTTCTTGCTTATTTGTTTAATTCTAGTGCTAAATCCGCTGCGAATACAACCTAATTGATCAAACTAGAGGCTGAGATCCTTTCAAATGGTATCAGAGCAGGTTAATCATTGATCGATTTCACTATTGATCATTGAAACTACTCTTTTGATCTCTACGTTTGATCGAATTAGCAATTTGCAAGAATTAGTTATAGAGATTGAGACTCTGCTGTTTCTGGCCTTTAAACTTGAGGTTCTCGTGGTTTTGAGCTACATTTGTTTTGTTTAACTTGATTTTGACTGAAATCTGAGATGGCGACACCAACGAACGATCCTCATAATACTGGTTCCTCTACCAAGCCTCCGATGCTTGTGAGGAACGAGTATAACATATGGCAACGTCGTATGCTCCATCACTTGTCTGTCAATAGTTCTGGTTGTTGGAAGTCAGTTGTACATGGACCACACATGCCTATGGTGAGCGTTCCTGAATCAAATGAGAAGGTTTCGAAGAAACCTGAACAATATTCGGACGAAGATCTTAAGCTGTTCGAAATTGATGCTAAAGCCCATGGAATTTTGGCTATGGCAATTCCAAATGAGATCTATTCAGGGCTTTTGCATCATGAAACTGCTCATGATCTCTGGGTTGCTCTGAAGGAACAATTCGGAGGAACCAATGAGGTTTTAGCAAACACAAGGGAAATCCTCGCCCAACAATATGAGACATTCTCTCATAGGAAGGGTGAGACTCTGACTCAACAGTATGAGCGGTTCTCATGTTTGATCTCTGAGTTGAAGATGGTCAAACAAGAGTACTCTAATAGCCAGATGAACAACAGATTCCTCAGATCACTGCCTGAGAGATGGGACACTTATACCATTGTCCTACGCTCCAGTGCAAATCTGGATACTCTATCTCTCACCCAACTTCATGGGAAACTGCTCACATTTGAGAGAGAGATAGAGCAAAAGAGGAAGTTGTCCATCTCTGGCAAGCTCACTGATGACTTTGTCACTGGCAATGCTGCCTTGATAGGTCAGGAGTCGGAATATGCTGCATCAGAGAGTGCCTATGATGAGCATATTGATTTCTCTACCAACTCTGAACATGCTTTTGTTGGTGTTAATAGTGGTTCAGGGGGTAGCAGTGATAACCTGTGTTTCCTGATGGAGGACTTGAAGGGCATTCCAGATGATGATCTGGAAGAGATGGATATTTTGAGTCAGATGACTATGATAAATATTTGATCTCAAAAGTTCTACAAAAGAACTAGCAGGAAATTTCCTGGTCTCTCAGGCAAAACCAAGGTTGGTTTTGATAAGAGCAAGCTGAGGTGTCACAAGTGCCACAGGCTTGGACACTTTGCTAGAGAGTGTAGATCATCTGGATCTAACACCTCTGCACCCTTTGTGACTTTTCCTAGTAATAGCTCACAGAACAAAGGGCAGCATTCCAGTTCTCAGGGTTATCTATCATCAGCACAGCCATCACCTTCTTACTTTGTGCCTCAGGGTCATATGCAATACCCATACCCCTGCTACTATGTGCCTCAGCCCAGTCAAGCTCAAGGACCTTCTGCTCAGCCACCACATGCTCTCCCTGAGCCTCAACCTTCCCAATCTCATCATCAACCCCAACCTCAACAACATAGCTTCTTCACCCAGGAGTTATTGACTGGAGTAGTTTGCCAGATGATTTATCTGATCAAGAACAACTATTCTAAGGTGCTGGTCAACATGGTGGTGATCATCCATTTGGGAATCTTGCTCTAATGGCCTTTGAGTCTGCTGATGGGTCATCATCCAATGCTTCATCACAGGTATCTTCTAAGGCTAAAGCCAAGCTTTGTTCTGATTCATGCATAGCAGCATTTGCTTCTATTAGAGAGGCAAATGTGGCTTTAATTGATAAAAACTTTGAGCTAGAGCAAAACAACTTCCTAAAGAAAAGCTGAATTTGAGGCTGTGATTAATGATAAAAATGATGAGATTTATAAGCTTAAATGCCAAATCAAAGAGGATGAGGCTAGGGAAGAGGTACTTCTAGAGAAGTACAGAGACCTCAAGGAAACACTTGCAGCTACCCAGGTAGAGTGTGATCGATGGGTACAATCCTGCAAGGGTTTTGAAATGCTTTTGAGTAAGCAATCAGCTTCCAATGTGAAGTTTGGAATTGGTTATAATCACACTGCTCCTCCAACAGATTATACTTCCAGAGCAGAAGTTGAATCTGATGGAGAGAGCAATAACCAATCCTTCTCATCATGTGACCTACTATCTGATACAGCATCATCATAAGTAGAAGTCAGTATTCATTTCTCACAGAACCAATCAGTTGATGCTAAAACAGCTGATGGTTCAAATGTTGAATGTCACATGATCAAAAAGTTGATCAACTCAGGTGTTGTCTCTAGAAGTACTGAAAGTACTGGAGAGCAAGTGATAACACCTGAAGTTCAAACCCCAACTACTATCAGTACTGAAGAGAAGAAAACTTTCAGTAGAAAGGGTTTGAAGACTACTAAAGAGGATGTCAGGAAAGCAAGTACTGCAAAGAAGAAAACTGCAAGTACTGACAGTAAACAACTGAAGAACAAGTCTTTAGCAGTTTCATCTTCTTTAGTAGATGATCAACATAAGATGAAGAAGAAGCCATGTGAAATATGTGGTTTGTTCAATCATCTTACTGATGATTGCTGGTACAAAAGGGGATCTAAACTCAAACAAAAAGAGAAAATTAAAGAGAAAATGAATGAAATGAAAATGAGTTTGAGTCCAAGTTTGTATCCGCAACATCAAAATCTCAAACCCCAAAATCAAAGAAGAAATCCAAAAAGAAGGATGGGGTTAATCAGGCAATAGCTGAGGTTGCTCAAAAGAAGATGGTGCAACACAGGAATCCATTACCAGCAAGCACTTGTGTGTCTGAGGAGCTGAAAGCTTTATCACAAAGTCAGACACAACTTGTGATGATGGTTCAACATCTAATGGGAAGAGTCAACCAATTAGATGCTCCTGTGTTGAAACCACCGAAAAGGAAATCCAAGCCAAAGGGTTTCTCTTCTACACCATCTCCTTCACCTCAGACTGTCACACATAACAAACTTGTTGATGTTACATCTGTCGATGAGAACAGGCCCAAAACCAAAAAGGTTTGGGTCTCCAAAACTAACTAATCTGTTATGATGATTGCAGGGTTCTTCAACACGCCATAGAAGCATCTGGTATGTAGACAGTGGAGGATCCATGCACATGACAGGGAGCAGCTCTCTTCTTAATGACTACTCTCAAGGAAAGAAGGGATTTGTTTCCTTTGGCAATGATGCAAAGGGTTACATCATCGGAAAAGGCTTTGTTTCCAATGGGGAAATAAGGTTTGATGATGTCAACCATGTGGAGAATCTCAAGTAAAATCTCTTGAGTGTCAGTCAAATGTGTGATAAAGGCCATGTTGCCCTTTTCATAAGCCAGAACTGTCGGATTCTGTCATCCAAAGTTCTAAATTTGATTGACAAGGTGTTGGATGAATATACTCTCCTGAAGGCCAACAGGACAGGAAGAGTATATGCCTTAGATCTTTCCAAAAAGATAGATCTAAAAGGCCATCCTTGCCTATTCTCCAAGGCCTCTCCTCAAGAGTCTACTCTATGGCATAGAAAGCTGGGGCATGTTAATGTCAAGAACATGAATCAGCTAATAAACTATGGTTTAGTAAGAGGATTGCCTTTGAAGGTGTTCAAGTGTGAAGACAACTGCACTGCTTGCTTAAAGGGAAAACAACACAGAGTTTCATTCCCTCCAATAGAAGAACCAAAGTCCACTGCCTGCTTGCAACTCTTGCACATGGATCTCTTTGGTCCTGTCAGGGTGATGAGCATGGCAAAGAAGAAATACTGTCTGGTAATTGTGGATGATTACTCCAGATATGTATGGACTTTCTTCTTGCACACCAAGGATGAAGCTGCCAAGGCTATTATGAACTTTGTGTTATTTGTGGAGAAGCAGTATTCCCTGCAGGTCAAGTGTGTGAGGAGTGACAATGGAACAGAGTTTAGAAACCACACACTTGATGACTTCTATTTGTCAAAGGGAATCAAAAGGCAGTTCAGCATTCCAAGAACTCCTGAACAAAATGGAGTGGTGGAGAGAAAGAACAGGACTCTCATTGAAGCTGCAAGGTCAATGCTGGCTGACTCAGGATTGCCATTGACCTTTTGGGCTGAAGCTGTTAATACAGCTTGCTATGTACAGAATAGAGTATTAGTGAATCAGAGGTTGATGAAGACTCCTTATGAAGTACTTCATCATTTGGCTCCTTTGATTTCCTTTTTCAGAGCCTTTGGGTGTCCTTGCTTCATTCTCAACACAAGAGATCCACTCAAGAAGTTTGCATCTAAGGTGGATGCAGGGTATTTTATTGGTTATTCATCAACTTGCAAGGCATACAGAGTTTTCAACTGTAGGACAAAGATGGTTGAAGAGACTCTGCATGTGAAGTTCAATGAATCTCCAAAGGACAAGATTCCACAAAACCCTGTGGAGTTATTTGATCTGGACATACTGCAATATGTTCCCTATCAACCTCCAGCTGTTGTTCCTATCAACAGTTCTCCACCTGGTGGTACTGATGATGAAGATGCCAGTACTCACCTTTTCAGGTTTAGTGACCACCTTCCTGAGTCCACTAAACCTGATGCTCCTATAGCTTCAGCAGCCCAATCCACAACAAATGCTGATGAAATTTCTGCATGCTCTACTTTATTTGAGCTGCCATCTCCTACATGGTTTCAAGAATCTTCATCACCATCTGTTGCTGCTGAAAGTCCTACAAACACTTGCACTGATCTTATAGTCTATCAAGAGCTGAAGAATCACCCAATGTCTCAAATCATTGGTGATATCAATGCTGGAGTTTCAACCAGGAATCAATTGTCCAACTTCTGCTTCTATGCTCTTTTTATCAGTCAGCAAGAGCCAAAGAACTACCATATTGCACTCAGAGACAATGGATGGGTTGAAGCAATGCAGCTTGAGCTTCTTCAGTTCAAGAAACAGCAAGTGTGGGAGCTTGTTCCTTTACCTCAAGGTAAGTGTGCAATAGGCACTAAATGGGTGTTTAGGAACAAAACAGATGAAAAGGGCCAAATTGTCAAGAACAAGGCCAGGCTGGTTGTACAGGGGTTTGCACAAGAGGAAGGCATCGATTATGATGAAACCTTTGCCCCTGTAGCCAGACTGGAGGCAATTAGATTGTTCTTAGCTTATGCTGCCTTTCATAGTCTTAAGGTTTATCAAATGGATGTCAAAAGTGCCTTCTTATATGGTAAAATAAAGGAGGAAGTTTATATGTGTCAACCACCAGGCTTTGAGGACAATAAACATCCTGATTGGGTATATAAGCTTGATAAGGCTCTTTATGGGCTGAAACAAGCTCCTAGAGCCTGGTATGAGACACTATCAACTTTTCTTCTGGAGAATAAGTTCACTAGAGGCACCATTGATAAAACCTTATTCATAAAGACTGTAGGGCAGCATAAGCTCCTTGTTTAAATTTATGTAGATGACATAATTTTTGCATCCTCTGATCCACAGTTGTGTGATGAATTCACAAAGCTCATGAAGCAAAAGTTTGAAATGAGTGCTATGGGAGAATTACAGTTCTTTCTAGGGTTGCAAATCAAACAAAGGGCTGATGGTATCTTTATTCATCAGTCCAAGTATATAAAGGATTTGTTGAATAAGTTTGATTTACAAAACTGTAAACCCTGTTCTACTCCCATGAGCAGCATCACACAACTGGATGTAGATCAGAAAGGTAAAGCGGTTGATGAAACCCTTTACAGATGTATGATTGGGTCCTTGATGTACCTTACAGCTTCTAGACCAGATATCATGTTTGCAACATGTGCCTGTGCTAGATTTCAGGCTGCACCTAAAGAATCCCATTTGATTGCAGTCAAAAGGATCTTTAGATATCTGCAAGGTACCCAATCACTAGGTCTTTGGTATTCAACTGGGCATTCTTGCAAATTAGTTGCTTTCTCTGATAGTGACTATGCAGGATGTAAAGTCACCAGAAAATCCACCTCTAGTGGTTGCCAATTTCTAGGCAATTGTTTAGTTTCTTGGCAGAGTAAGAAACAAACGTCAATTGCTACATCCACTGCTGAAGTTGAGTACATTGCTGCTGCAAGTTATACATCTCAGGTACTCTGGCTTCAGAACCAACTCTTGGATTATGGCATTACAGAGACTAAGACTCCATTACTAATGGATAGTGCTTCAGCTCTTTGTATTGTTAAAAATCCAGTCCAGCACTCTAGGACCAAACATATAGAGATCAGACATCATTTTATAAGGGATTGCTATGAAAAAGGTCTGATTGATCCTAAGTTTGTGCCTAGTGCCAATGAGCTTGCAGACATATTTACTAAGCCTCTAGATAGTGCCACATTTCAAAATTTGATACTAAGGCTTGGTATGCTGCAGCTAGAATAATTTGACTAATACTGATGCTCTCAGTTCACAAGTACTGATGAGCATTAGTATGTAAAGGTCAAATATAAGTACTGATGAGTAATTTAGTCTTCAGCATTTTTACAACTACTGAAGGCTAAAATGCTTCAAAGTACTGAAGTACACTATTTGTTGAAAACAACTGATATAGTTACAACTACTGATGTGGTTATAACTACTGATGAACAATTTTCAAACAAATAAGTACTGAAGAACAAATTTTGTTCATAAGTACTGATGTGTAATCTTACACAAGTACTGAAAGACAAAATTTATTCACCAGCTCTGTAGAATAATTTATCAGCACTTATGAACATCTGATCACAAGAGCTAAGGAATAAAATATTCACAAGAGCTGAAGGGCCAATAAAACATCTGAAAGTCAGCCAAAGAGCTTATGAGTAAATGTGGAGGTCAGAATGAAACAACTGAATTGACGGAAACAGCTGATGAGTAACTTTACTCTTCAGCTGATACCTACATCTGCTGTTTCATACCCAAACAACTGAAGGACAAAACCATGTCTTCAGTAGCTTCACAACTACTGAAGACTAACACCAAGTCCTCAGTTGTTTACAACAACTGAAGCAAGACCATGTCTTCAGTAGTTCATAACTACTGATGTCAGTAGTTTACAACTACTGAAGGCTAACACCAAGTCTTCAGTTGTTACAACGTCTGAAGATGAAAACCATGTCTTTAGTAGTTTATAACTACTGATGACTAACAACAAGTCTTCAGCCGTTTACAACATCTGAAGGACAAAACCAAGGTCTCAGTAGTTTCAACTACTGAAGACTAACACCAAGTCCTAAGATGTTACAACCACTGAAGGTTCAAACCACGTCATCAGTAGTTTCAACAACTGATGACTAACACCAAAACCTTCAGTAGTTTTCTTTCAGCCTTTGCCATACCCTATAAATACACAACCTTCAGAGCTTTTCATTCTCACTTGACCTAAAATTTCAAAAACTCTGAAACCTCCCATACACCATTAATGGCGACCATGCAACTAAAGCCACGACACAACTGTGTCGCATACCTCACAAAATCGCCTTTCTGGACTAAATTTCATCATGCCATAGATTTGATGGTCGACTCACCCTACCAAACGGCCTTCCTACTAAATCCCATCATCTACGCCGATTCATTATCACAGTTCTGGACGAATATCACCATCCAAACTGGAGAGAACGACGACGAGGTCTCTCTCCGGTCGTCCGTGAACAACCACCTGGTGGTCATTACTCCAGCTATAATCCGACAAACCCTAAAGCTGGATGATGCCACCTACCCAACCGACTACCCCAAAGGCACCCTTGACCTTTCTTTTGCTCACTATGATTATCAGGGTGACCTATCGGCCTCAACCCTGCTGAAGAAACATTTCCATGATGCAAACGACTCATATTCCACATGGTAAATGTTTGCCTAGCACCAAAGACATCCTCATGGGACCAGATGTCCTCAAGGTGGCAGCAGGTATTGTATTCTATCCTTGATAAACAACCTTTAAACTTAACTGAAATAATTTTTTCAGAACTCAAGGACATACCACAAAACCATTTGCCAACCGTTGGATTTTATATCCACGGTTCATTATGGCCATGATAGAGAGCCAGCTTAATGCTGAGGGACTTGTTGGCACTGGGGTCCCTTCCATGGCTGTTTTAGCTGACGTATACTCCAGACACAACACCGACCAAACCCTTAAAAAGGCTGCCAAGCTGCGAAAACCCACGCAGCTGGAACCCACAGCCTCCACTTCACAATCCAAAGTCCCCACCAAACCCAAACCCAAAAGAAAACCCAAAAAGGCTACTCAGGGAGATGAGTCCCCTGAGGATGCCCCTGCAACACAAATGCAGGAAGTGACTGCTGGCCAGATTCTCCCAGCAGTCACCATGACTCCACCTACCATAACCGCATAGGTTTCCTCTTTACAGGAGCCTGATGCAACCATTTCTGGGGCTGCCACACATCTAGAACCTTTCTCAATTGAGGAGGTTGCCATTGAAATGTACACTCCTCCCCATGTGCACACTGCTTCAAGCCCATCCCCCACTGCAACTGCCCCTCAAAGTCCTACTCTTATAATTGCAAAAGTGTTGACCCATCTAAACACTCCTCCCTCTCCCCAGGCACCAATTACAACTGGGATATCTCCAACCATGGAGAGGGTGGAACCAAGTGTTGATGGGAACCCACAACACAGAGAATCATATGTCATATCTCCAAGTGTGGCCACGGAGATAAGGCAATCTGGTGAGGCTGCCACTTCCCCTGCATCAACATATGAGCAGGAAGAAGCTGGTACCATCAATAAGACCTCACCAAAGGCAACTGCCGATGATGGATCCAATCCGGAGGCTGGAAGTCCCCAGAACCAAGACAAATGGGCACATACAACTACTGAGCCACACTCAGTGCATGTACATCCTGACACAGTCAGGAGGTCAGGTGATTCAGTGCAAACTGATGATGACCTGAGCTTCTTCTTTGATGTAGTTGCTCAAAACACCATTCTTGAGGAGGAGGTGAGCAGACTCAAAGAGCTGCTCACCAAATTCTCTCAAGAATCAAGTCCATCTGCCACCATTAACCCACAGATGGCACCTTCACCTGAAGGTCTCACATACACTCAACCACTCCCACAAACTCAGCCACCAGCCACTGCTTCTGGCACTAGTTCTCAGGACCAAAACCCTCTTGAGCAATTAGTGCTATCCTCCAAAATTCCCTGCCTCTCATCACACCAATAATCACAGACATTGTGATGAACACCCTTGATGAGAGGCTTCCCTCACAAATACAACCCTTGGTGGAGGTTGCTGTAGCTAAAGCGCTTTTTGATAGTCAAACCCTAACCAATGCACCCAAAAGGGGGAGACATCAGTGAAAGCAAAGAGGAAGAGGGTAGAGGAGGAGCAAGAAGTGGTGGAAGAGGTGGTAAAAGAGAGGGACGTGGGTGAGGAGACTGAGAGGGTGAAGGGGAAGGAGAAGGAGAGGGAGGAGAGAGCTAAACAGATCAAAGTGGCTAAAATCTAAAAAGATTCCAGTGTCACTTACAAAAAGAAGAAAGGTGAGGAGGGAGAGAAGGTGATAAAGGAGACTGATCTAGCAGTCCTTGTCAAGGAGGCTGATGCTGAGCATAGCCGATCAATGGACTCTATCATTGATCAGCTGTTCAGGCAAGGCTTTGACAAGGACACTGCCATGCTAGATCAGGAAATTAGGAAGTTGGAGATAAAGGAGATAGAATACCGATGGACCAGTCATAGCTAAGAGGAAAGAAAGAGACTCAATGCTATGACTAGGTTTATTTCAAAGTACCTGGGGAGACCAGTCCTAGATGTGAGAGCTTGGACCAGGGACAGTATCTTGGCTATAGCCACCAAGATCTGTTCGGCTGGTGAATTTACCAAGGGACTGGTCACAGAAGCCCTGTCAGAAGCCGGTGCTGGGGACAGGACTTTGCTAGTCAAACAGACTAAACCTTCCCTCATTTCTAGATTACTAGCAAAGCCTGCCCAATCTCCCACACCAACACCTACCCAACCACAACCACAAAACCAACCCCATTACCATCAAAACCCATTGCCGATGATACATCCTTGCAGAAGAAGAGAAGGGTGTTGAGGCTGCAAGAAAAAGAAGAGGAGGAGGATGGGAAGATAGGCTGCCTCTCTCTGCAGTCATATCTTTACCCAAAGCCAAACCCATGCCCATCACTCCCACCTCACAGATGTAAGCTGTGAAGGTTAAACTGGAAGAAGAACAGCAGCATAGGCTACATGATGATGAGCTGCTGAAAAGAGTAGATAAAGCCTATGCTGCTTCCTCATCAATTATGAATATGAAGAAACAAGCTCTGAGATTATTCACTTTAAGGCATACATTCCAATTTCAAAAGGACAAAGTGAGTATTTGGCCTGATCCCAGGGTGTCTCATAGAATTATGAAGAAAGATATACCAAAGAGATACAATGGCCTAGTGAAAAGGATCGTAGGTGAAGAGATCTCCTTGGCCATTGTAATATCACCCTAGGAGATCATAGAAGATTTCAAGAAAACCTATCAGGCTAACCTCCCACCACAAAAATATTGGAGAATAGAGTTGTTAAAAAGGGGTTAGTCTACAAGAGGTTTGAGAAACTTCAATGAAATGAGCTCCAGTTGTTCTTAAAGGGTAATCACCCAGATGAATTCGCCTATAGGGCCATAACAACTGTGGAGCTCAAAAGTGGTAAACATGCCAAATACATCTCAGAACTCTATGGGCCTCAAGGATTCTTTGAAGGTGAGGAAGAAGTATTTACCATGGAGGAACAAGTGATGTTTTTAGAGGCCTACACCAGAGAATCCTACAGGCTCATAGTTGGGAAGTAGGTCTTATGGATGGGACAACAACTCTGTGTCCAGTTCCCCAAAACAGAGTTCCCATCCATACTATGCCAAACAAATTCTTAAGACCTCTTCCCAGGCCAGTGCTTAATTGGGTCATCTTCTAATCTGATCAAGAAGGAAAAAGACCAATCTTCCTGCCATCAATAAGTGGGACAATAAATTGCTTAGAGGTTTTGGCTGCATTGGTTCAGGGGGAGATTGTTGGACCAAAAGAACCAATGAGCCAGATCAGAAAAACCTCTAAGTCCCACAAGATATCACAACAACTGCTGAAAGCTTCATCAGCAGTTTGATAAAGACTGAAAACTTCAACAGATGAAGATCAAAGATCTGAAGAACAACAGCTGAAGATCCCAAGTACTGAAGTCAAGTGCTGAAGATCAAAAGCTGAAGTACTGAAGAACTGAAGATCAACAACTGATGCACAAAGTCTGAAGACAAAGACTGAAGACATCAGCTGATGACAACTACTGAAGTCATCAGCTGATGAAACATCTGAAGATCAAAGTCTGAAAACCAAGTGCTGAAGCTTCAGAGTTTGTCACAATAGCTGAAGAAGTTGTCTTCAGTTATTGTGATGGTTTTTCTCTTTTAGTAGTTTGTATTTTCTCTTTTCAGTAGTTTATACAACAGCTGAAGAGTTTGTTCTTCAGCTGTTATAATTCAGTAGTTTGTAAAATGACTGAAGAGTTTGTTCTTTAGTCGTTGTAGTTATCAGTAGTTTCTTTTCAGTTCTTATAATAGTTTGACACTTAGCATTTTGTAAGAAGATGTCAGCTGTTGTCACATCTTTAGTAGTTTAGTTCGTTATCAGTAGTTTGTTAATAACGATTTGATGTCACTATCAAGTGACATCAGCTGACGTCATTCTGCCTATAAAAGGTAGATGACCTAACTGTAATCCTTGCCGAAACATGTGATTCAATAGAAAACACCTTCTTGTAGAATTGTTCTCTCTCTCTATAATTTTATTGTTACATGCAACATCATTTGTGTTCTTGCTTATTTGTTTATTCTAGTGCTAAATCCACTGCGAATACAACCTAATTGATCAAACTAGAGGCTGAGATCCTTTCAGTGCGTGCCTGCGTGCGTGCGTGCGTGCGTGCGTGCGTGCCTGCGTGCGTGCGTGCGTGCGTGCGTACGTGCGTGCGTGCGTGCGTGCGTGCGTGCGTGCGTGCGTGCGTGCGTGCGTGCGTGCGTGCGTGCGTGCGTACGTGCGTGCGTGCGTGCGTGCGTATGTATGTGCGTGCATGCGTGCGTATGTATGTGCGTGCGTATGTATGTATATGTATGTATGTGTGTGTGTATGTATGTGTGTGTGTATGTATGTGTGTGTGTGTATGTATGTGTGTGTATGTATGTGTGTGTATGTATGTGTGTCTGTATGTATGTGTGTGTATGTATGTGTGTGTGTCTGTATGTGTGTGTATGTATATGTGTGTGTCTGTATGTGTGTGTGTCTGTATGTGTGTGTGTCTGTATGTGTGTGTGTGCCTGTATGTGTGTGTGTGCCTGTATGTGTGTGTGTGTGCCTGTATGTGTGTGTGTGTGTCTGTATGTGTGTGTGTCTGTATGTGTGTGTGTATGTATGTGTGTGTATGTATGTGTGTGTATGTATGTGTGAGTGTATGTATATGTGTGTATGTATGTATGTATGTATGTATGTATGTATGTATGTATGTAAGTATGTATGTATGTATGTATGTATATATGTATGTATGTATGTATGTATGTATGTATGTATGTATGTATGTATGTATGTATGTATGTATGTATGTATGTATGTATGTATGTATGTATGTATGTATGTATGTATGTATGTATGTATGTATGTATGTATGTATGTATGTATGTATGTATGTATGTGTATGTATGTATGTATGTATGTATGTATGTATGTATGTATGTATGTATGTATGTATGTATGTATGTATGTATGTATGTATGTATGTATGTATGTATGTATGTATGTATGTATGTATGTATGTATGTATGTATGTATGTATGTATGTATGTATGTATGTATGTATGTATGTATGTATGTATGTATGTATGTATGTATGTATGTATGTATGTATGTATGTATGTATGTATGTATGTATGTATGTATGTATGTATGTATGTATGTATGTATGTATGTATGTATGTATGTATGTATGTATGTATGTATGTATGTATGTATGTATGTATGTATGTATGTATGTATGTATGTATGTATGTATGTATGTATGTATGTATGTATGTATGTATGTATGTATGTATGTATGTATGTATGTATGTATGTATGTATGTATGTATGTATGTATGTATGTATGTATGTATGTATGTATGTATGTATGTATGTATGTATGTATGTATGTATGTATGTATGTATGTATGTATGTATGTATGTATGTATGTATGTATGTATGTATGTATGTATGTATGTATGTATGTATGTATGTATGTATGTGTATGTATGTATGTATGTATGTATGTATGTATGTATGTATGTATGTATGTATGTATGTATGTATGTATGTATGTATGTATGTATGTATGTATGTGTATATGTATATTATATGTATATGTATATGTATGTATGTATATATGTATGTATATATATATGTATATATGTATGTATGTATGTATATATATATATATGTATATATGTATATATATGTATACATATGTAGGGTTAGGTTATTTTCAGGACTTCTGTTAATGTAAGAACTTGTAGAACTCTTATTAACCATTGATCATAGTAATCAATGATTGAGATTAATAAGGGTAATAATGTAAATTAATATATCAGTTTTATTTTGTAATTTAAGCATAAAGGGTATATTAGTAAATTAAAACTATTTAGGTTTTTTGAAACCCTTTAAAGATATGGAAAATCATACATTTTATTCCCTCTCTCACATTCATTCTTTAAATAATTTCTAAATTAAATAAAAACATATCATTTATATATAGGTTATGAGGTAGTGTACATATATTACATATTAAGATAAATTTAATAACAATACATAAATTACTAAGATATTCATATATGTTAAACTATTACAAGAAATATATATAAAAATATAAGAATTTGTTAAATCTTGAAGTATGTATGGATAGAATAGGTGTTGTTACGCATGTGTACATCAAAACAAGATGACGCAAATCAAAGGTATAATATATAATAGATTCATAAGATTGTTTGTCACTTATACACATGCATCAGATCGTAAATTGCCAGATTTACATGATTTACATATATGTAAATTCGTTTGGTAATAACAACTTATACATATATATTTATATATGAATCGAATTATCAGTTATATGAGTTATTTGCATTAGACCATCAAAGTGTGTGATGCTAAATATTCATAAGATTATTGATCACATATACATAATACATCAGTTCATCCACTTGTATGATTAACATAAATTGCAGATATGTAAAACAACGACTAATCCAACAACATTAATCTAAATAAAAACAACACCCAATCAAAAAACGTAAATCTAAATAAAAGTAACTCCTACTTTCAAGAAAATAGTTTTGTATAAGTGTAAATGAAAATAAAAATCATAAAACTAAAACTAAAACTAAAAATTAAAACATGTTACCTGTAATACAAATAAACTAAAATTATACTAGATTTACACATATGTAAAACAAGTTTACTTATAGGTTTACATAAACATAGACATGTATACATATATGTAATTCATATCACTTTGTAATCTTTAAGAGTTTTTGGATAATCAAAACCAAAATCATATTCAAGAACAAACCTAAATATGATTATCAAGCAGACAACATCATTACTAAAATCATCTTCATTGTCGTCATCATCTTCAAAATCATCAAAAACCGAAACCCTTTTACGTCTTCATCGTCATTTTTATCAACAACAACATCTTCTTCATCGTCGTCTTAATCTTTGTCATTATGAACCTTTGTCCCTTTGATCGATAATTGCAAAAAATATCAAAAGTATGAACTGATTTGATTTTAGTTTTGAACACACTGAAATCATGTTACTATATTTTTTATGAGGTTTAAAACTAAAACCAATTATGCCACCATATTCATCTTCATGAACCCTATCATCTTCTTTGTCGTCAACATCTCATCCTCAATTCATCTACATCGTAAACAAAAAAAATGTATATGATTCTTGAATTTTTATAAGTTCACCAAAATCTTGATTTTGGTCTGTTATATTAATGTTGAAGACGATGATATAATAAAGAAAAATTTTGAATTCAACTCCCTACAATAATGGTCATCTTTAAAAATTCAATAACTAACATAATTAAAAGGAATGAAAAAAGAAAACAATAAATACTTAAATATAAAATGACAATAACACTCTTCATAAATAAATTAAATTAAATACAAAACCTATATTAATCAATGGCTACGATAAGTTTTTGCAGTTCTCACGATCTTTATGAAACTGAAAAGATCTTGATCATATATATATATATATACATATATATATACATATATATGTATGTATGTATATATATATATGTATATATATATGTATGTATATATATATATATGTCTGTGTGAGTGTATATATATATATAGATACATATATATACATATAGGGTTAGGATCATTACAGAACCACTTTTTATTTTCAGAACTACAGAACCATTGATTTACATAAATGTATATTAAGTCTGGTAATAGTTGACCTGTTTTACATGTAAACCAATGGTTTATAATTTATATTTATGTAAGTCAATGGTTCTTTTGGTTCTGAAAATAAAAAATGGTTCTGTAATGATCCTGATCCTATACATATATATATATATATACACATACATATATACATATATATACATATATATATATATATACATATATATACATATATATACATATATACATATATATACATATATATACATATACATATATATATACATACATACATACATATATACATACATACATAAATATATATATATATACACACATACATACATATATACATACATACATACATACATACATACATACATATATACATACATACATACATATATACATACATACATATATATATACATACATACATATATATACATATATACATATACATACATACATACATACATATACATACATACATAGATACATACATACATACATACATACATACATACATACATACATACATACATACATACATACATACATACATACATACATACATACATACATACATACATAAATACATACATACATACTATAGAAGACTAATCAAGGCTCGGCAAAACAACTTGTGCGAAAACCTGATCCACGCGAAAAGATGAAGTTGTCACGCGAGAAGAAGATTCCACGCGAGAAGAAGCCTCCACGCGAAAGTCTTAGCCGCACGACAGATTGATCCACGCGAAAACCTTGTCGCGCGAGAACCTTAGTGCTTTGTATAAATAGCTTAGTTTTCGTCTTGTTATGCAGCTTTTGTTCATTTTTCATATCAGTACTGTGCGAAATCGCACAAGACCTTTCATAGGTTGTGTTATTCAATCAATGATTCATTCTGTGATCAATTCAATCTTCTTTAACTCCAATCCTGTTTATATTCTGCATTCACAAGATTGAGATCGTGTGTTTATTGTTTTCTGGTAGATTTCAAGGTTTTACAATTGGTATCAGAGCCAGGTTCTAGAACCACGATTTGGAGAAGATTTGGATTGTTTTCTACTCATTTTGAAGATATTCATCATTGATTTCTTGAGATTCAGATATGGTGATGTTATGCTGCTCGAATCTTGAGAATTTGGACTGATTTGGACTGAATTAGTGGACTTTGGTTGATTTTAAACATAATTAAGCTTAAAATTGAACTAAATTCATTAAAATTGGATCAAAATTAGTTTAATCAGTATAATCAGACATACTCAATGATTTGGAGATTTGTTTCTGCATGAAATTGGAAGATTTTCGCTTAAACTGGGAGTTTTCGAGTGAAAAGTATCAGATTTCGCACAAAAAGGTATTTCACTTTTTACGCGATTTTGCGTGAAAAGTAAATCGAATTTTCGCCCGAAAATCTATTCTCGCGCGAAAAGGTGTGCCGCGCGAAAACAGTTCTCGCACATAATCTCTCTCGCACGAAAATTCTGATTTTTCACTTTCTGATCGATATGGCTTCAACAACTCCGAATCTAAAGTATCTTACTGCTTTACTTCATCTAGACATGGAAATTGGTACTGGTAACAAGCCACCAAGACTTCTCTGTGAAGACGATTATGCCGACTGGGCTTACCGATTTAAGAATCATGTTATCTACACAGAACCTAAGATGTGGAGGTCTATTCAGTATGGTCCGTACATTCCCATGTATAAGAATGACCAAGGGGAGCTGGTCAAGAAACCAGAACATCTATGGGATGAGGATGACATAAAGAGGTTGGAACTGGATGATAAAGCTTATGCTGCCATCACTATGGCATTGACTACTGGGATTTCACAAAAGTTCAAAGAGTTCAGAGGTG
The DNA here is from genome assembly GCA_024085815.1 of Flaveria linearis. NCBI lineage: Eukaryota > Viridiplantae > Streptophyta > Magnoliopsida > Asterales > Asteraceae > Flaveria > Flaveria linearis. The sequence goes on from CM044009.1 coordinate 6,181,212, forward strand.
CTAAGGTGTTATGGGATGCTCTGGAAACTCAGATTATGGGCAACAAAGATATGAGGGAAAGCAAAAAGGATATGTTGAATCAAGAATTCAACATGTTCAATCATATTGTTGGTGAAGAGTTGGAAGCTCAGATTGCAAGGTTTGTTACGAAAATGAAGAGTGCGGGTATTACTCTGGAACCCATCAGTGTGAACAAGAAGCTGCTAAATTCACTTCCATACAGTTGGAATAACAACTGTACACTGATCAAGAGAACCAAAGACTTGTATACTCTTCAGTTGACTGATCTTATTTCAACTATCAAGTCTTATGAGATGGACGATAAGCAGCGAGCTGCTAATCATCTCAGTTCTCTGGGTGCTGAAGGAACTGCTCTCTATGCAAAGATGGCTAGTAATCCGAATTACTATGTCAGTTATACCCAAATGTGTCAGAAACAACAATCTGGAGGTGCAGCATCTTCTTATATACAACCAGCAGTAAACCATCAAGTTCATGTTCCAGCTGCTCAACACTATTCCCCCATCATCCATCAACAAGTCCCTCAATCTTAAGATTCTCATAGTGGTCAACATGCTTATGTTGCTACCACTAATTCATCAAAATAGACTGTCCAGATTGCTGAGGAGCATCTTGCCCTTTTCACCACTTTTATGTCGAGTTATGAAGCTTTTATGGCTGGAAGACTCACTGCTCCTAATGTCTTGGTTGATGATCTTCAACAAGTCAATCCTGATGATGTTGAAGAAAATGACATCAAGTATCAAATGGCCATGGTAGTTTACAGGGCGAAGAATTTTGCTAGACGAACTGGCAGAAAAATGTTTGGTGTTAACAACTCTAGAAAATCGGTTTTGACAAGTCTAACCTGAGGTGTTACAACTGTGACAAACCAGGTCATTTCGCCAGAAATGTACTGAACCAAAGACTGGTCAAACTGACGGCCCCAAGAAGATGGTGACTGTGGAGATTGAGACAAAGAAAGACAAAGCTAGAACTTTGGCTGGTACTAAAGCATTGGTATCTCAAACTAATGCTGAATATGACTGGTCAGACCAAATGGAAGCACTTGATCTAACATTGTCTACTGCACTCATTGCAAAGATTGTTCCTGAACCAGAAGAAGAAGAAAATTTATTTGCTGAGTTCATTTTGAAGACTTGATGGAAGGTTTGTTTGCTAAAAGAGAAGAAGTAAAGGTGGAAGTTGAGGAAGAAAATCAGAAAGTTGAAGAAGTGAAGGAGAATGTTGAAGAAGAGAAAGAGAAAGTTGTAAAGAAACATCTTGTTGAGAAAGTTGCTGAGGAGAGGATTATGATTGAAGAATACACTGTCGAACCTCCAGTCAAATGCCAATGTATTGATCCAAAGACTGTTGACGTTGTTCCAGTGGAAGAAAAAGCTGCTGCTATGAAAGCATTCATGGTCAAGAAGGTTGATGAAACGGAAGGAGAAAGTTCTGAACCCAAGGTATATGATAGTTTATGCATAAATTTATGTGTTGAGAAAGTTCAAAGATATATAGTTCATAATGAGAACTTGATAATGGAAGTTGAAAAACTTCAGTATCAAGCTCGAAAACACAAATCAAATGAAAAGATTTTTAAAGAAAAACTTGAAGGTTTAAATAATACAGTATATAATTTACAATTAAATCTTCATGATAAAGAATGTACAAAAATTGATTTGACAAATAGAAACAATGAACTCGCTTTAGAAATTAATAGACTCAACAGTGAACTAGCCACGGCTAAATTGACTGTTGAGAAATTTGAACTTTCATCAACAATGGTTGAAGGAATAATCAAGTCACAAATGACACAGAAGATTAAAGGAGGAAAATGCGGTGTTGGATTTTCAAACATTGCTCCTCCAATTAATCATGATTATTCATGTTTACCTTCATCTGATGTCATTTCTGATTCTGATATGGTCTATGGGATTGGTTTCTCTCCATCTCAAGACTTAAAACCTACAGTTAAAGTAAATCTATCTGTTGATCCTATTATAACAACCAAACCTAAACAATCAACTGATAATTTTTGTGCAGATAAATTGAAGGTGGATGGGTTGGTTGAAGATTGGGAGTGTGAAAGTGAGGGAGAAAATGAGAGTGACAGTTTGAAAAATAAGAATGTAAATGTTTTGCAATCTGCTTGTAAACAAACTTTGTCTGGAAATGAAAAAGTTGTTGATTTGAATGAGATTGAATCAAAAAGTAAATATAATGTGAATGCATATCAAAGGGCATATTAGAAAGAAAGAATTGAGAAAGATTCCAAAAGTAGATTTGTTTCTAAAGGTTTAATTGAAAATGAAGAGCCTATTTTTAAAGAAACGAATTCTCGATTCTTTAAAAATAAACTTCATTATAATGCTAACCTTGTGAATCAAGATATTCGTAGCCCAGATTTGCAAGTGAATGATTCTTCTGCATTTAATCTGAAAATTCAAAAGCCTGGTCCTTCTCCAGCACCAATTCGTATATCTAAGCCTGGTCCACCTCCAGCAAATTCAAAGTCTGGTCCTACTCCAGTAGAATCTAAGACTGGTCCTATTCCAGCACCATCAATTCCAAAAGTTACAACTGCCAATTCACAATTCAAAAGTGGTCATACATCAACGATTTCCTCGAATCTGCAAAAGATGAACATACAATTATCAAATGAGGCAAAGATTCGAGAGACTGTGCAGACTATTAAACCTAGTCAATCTGACTTTGGTTTTTATGACAACTTTCATAATTGTCATCCACAGTTTATTTTCCACACACAACAAAGAAAATGTTAATAGTGTGGAAACATAAATCATTTGGCAAACAATTTTCCTTTTCGACAAAATCGTTAAGCAAACAAAGATTTCATAATTCTATTGCCCATAATAGAATATTGTTTTTCACTTGTGGAAAATTTTCAAATCATATGAAATCAAAAGTTTCTAATGATTTTAATGTCAAAAGGAATAAGAGTTTGAATAATGATTTAAACGGAAATATAAATGTGAAAATTGTAAATGAAAAGACTGATGTGCTAAACAAATATAATAATCTTAAATCATTTTATCTTGCTGCAACACATAATGTGCTCAAGTCATGCTTGACTTGGGTACCAAAATCTAAGTAATTTTGTTACGTATGCAGGGACAACCGCAAACGACTATTGAAAGTCTTTGGCATGTAGATAGCGGTTGTTCAAGACACATGACTGGGAATTTATCATTACTACAAGATGTTCAATCATACAATGGAGGAAGAGTGATTTTTGCAGGAGACAAAGGAGGACGTATAACCAAGCGTGGTACATTTACAAATGGTGTCCTTAGCTTTGAAAATGTTAACTTTGCTGAGGAATTAAAACATAACCTGTTAAGTGTGTCTCAAATCTGTGACAAACATTATTCTACACACTTTACTAACAAAGAATGCTTAATCTTAAAACCGGGTTTTATTGTTCCAGATGAATGGATTTTGATGAGGACTCCGAGAGACAATGACACCTATCTTCTTGATATGCATTGTTCAAATTCTTTGGTAACAGCTTCATGCTTATTATCCAAAGCCTCGGAGAATGATTCCATGTTATGGTATCGTCGGTTAGGACATGTCAATCTTAAAAACATGAATAAACTTGTACGTGGAAATCATGTCATTGGTTTACCTGAAAAAGAATTTCAATTAAATGAACATTGTTTGTCATGTTCAAAAGGTAAACAACATAAACTTCCTCACAAACCAATTGCACACAACTCAATCGAATCAATCTTACAACTCTTGCACATGGATCTTTTTGGTCCAGTGAGTGTTTTAAGTTTGGGTCGAAGATCTTACTGTCTGGTTGTTACTGATGACTTTTCTAGATTTACTTGGGTGTTTTTCTTAGCATCTAAGGATGAAACTCCACACCTTTTGATCAAGTTTATTACTTTGGTGGAGAATCAGACAGAGAAAAAGGTAAAATGCATCCGAAGTGACAATGGAACAAAGTTTTGCAATCAAACTCTGAATGAGTTTTGTGAATCAAAGGGAATTGCTAGACAATTTAGTGCTGCTGGCACACCACAACAGAATGGGGTTGCAGAAAGAAGGAATAGAACATTGATCGAAGCTGCTAGAACAATGATATCTGCTGCCAAATTACCTTTGTTCTTTTGGGCTGAAGCAGTAAATATTGCATGTTATGTTCAGAATCGTGTTTTAATCAACAAAAGATTAAATAAGAATCCATATGAAATATTTTATAAACACAAACCCAAAGTTAAATATTTTAAAGCCTTTGGTTGTTGTTGCACTTTGTTGCATACAACTGAATCATCTTCAAAATTTTCTGAAAAGGTTGATGAATGTTATTTTGTGGGATATGCTGCTAATAAGGTTGCATATCGAGTTTATAATAAAAGGACTAGACAAATAATTGAGTCATTTAATATTGATTGGCACGAGCTTAACACAACTGATGCAGGTTCAGCTCCTTCATGGGTTTATGATTATGAATCTTTGTTCACAAATTTTAAAATTTCTAAACCTTCATCTGCAGATTCTAATTCTCAAGCACTCTCTTTGGAAAACAAAATCATTGAGGAACTTCCATCTTTGACATCAGATGATTCTGCTGTTGCTTCATCATCCAAAGATATTCTTACAGCTTCTGTACAAGTATCTGAATGTTCTGAGTCCTTAGATGTTCCTTCAGAACAAATTTCTAACCAGGAGCTGGAAGAATTATCAAGTTCACCTTTATCTGCATCTTCTTCAGAAACTATGGATACACCGATCGAAGTCATTCAAGTTCCATTTGAAGAATCTCCAAATGTGTCTACTGCTTCTGGAAATCCTGTTTCAGATGACACACCTGAAGAAAATATTGTGTATCAATCTCGACAATCTGAAGAAGTTCTTGATAATGTTGAACATATTACAAATTTGGAAGATGAAATGGTTGCAGATGATATTCCTCAATTAAGAATACATAAAACTCATCCAACTAATGCAATCATTGGTCCATTACATGAGGGTGTAATTACCAGAAGTTGATCAGGAGCAATCAACACATGTCTTTATGCTTGCTTTCTATCACAAATAGTGCCCAAGAATGTGGAAATGGCACTCAAAGAAAACAGCTGGATAGAAGCAATGCAAGAAGAGTTGATGCAATTCAAGAAGCTCAATGTTTGGCATATTGTTGAACTTCCAAAGGATAAGCTTCCGATTGGAACAAAGTGGATATTTCGAAACAAGACGGATGATAAGGGTGTTATAGTTCGGAATAAAGCACGTCTTGTTGTGCAGGGATTCTATCAAGTTGAAGGATTGGATTATGAAGAAGTGTACGCTCCAGTTGCAAGACTAGAAGCGATACGCATATTCTTAGCCTTTGCTTCATACATGAACTTCAAGGTGTATCAGATGGATGTTAAAACTGCATTTTTATATGGAGAAATGAAGGAAGAAACATATGATTGTTAGTGTCACACCCTCAAAATCCGCTAACGGGGTTTTACCGTCAGGCGTGTGACATAACCAGGATCTCAGGTAAGCATCAGTTACACCAAACGACTCGATAATTACAAATCATATAAGTTGTTTAATTTTAATGAAACAAACCAATTATGTTTAAGTAATGCGGAAGCATATACAGTAAAATATTTAACAACAGTTTTGAAACACACAAACACATGTCCCGTTCAGTTTATGTAAAGTAAATGCAAATTAAATCTTGAAAACAGTTTGTGGTGAATACAGAATGACATGCTGTAGATGCTGTGCTCCTAACGTGCCACATCAATGTTCTGAGAGAAAACATGCAAAAATCTCAGTACAAGACTGGTGAGTTCACAGGTTTATCAGAAAACAGTAATTATCAGTAATGAAGTTCCCGGATTATGCAATCCGTCAAATATGTAATTCCCGGATTATGTAATCCGTCAAGTATGTAATCCCCAGATTTATCAATCCGATAAGTATAATGAAATCCCCGGATTTATCAATCCGATAAGTATAATAAAATCCCCGGATTTATCAATCCGAAAAGTATAATGAAATTCCCGGATTTATCAATCCGATAAGTATAATGAAATCCCCGGATTTATCAATCCGATAAGTATAATGAAATCCCCGGATTTATCAATCCGATAAGTAATATGAAATCCCCGGATTATCAATCCGTCAAGTATAATGAAATTCCCGGATTAGTAATTAAAGCATATAATGGGTAGCTAGTCCATAATGATCACTATGTGTATGAAAGTGCGGCCGAACTGACATGTAATCAAATAATAAATCAGGCCCGGATGTGGTCCCACCACAACACTTGTAATTAGGCTAACCGTTCACCCGTTTGACGAACGTTGTGCTAGCGCGACTAGCCCGGGTGGGGTATGTCAATCCCAGTAGTACTACTAACAATTACCTCGTTAAGTCCATATTAACGGTCCGTTGGGCAAGTATACACCATAGTATCAAGTATATGCAGTATTACAGAAATCCAAATGTAATGTAACTTTTATGAAAAAAGCATGTTTCTCTCCCCCAAAAGGAGTATAAAGTAAAAGTGGGGCTGTAAACTCACCTAGCGTATAAGTATGTGTATAAGATGATTAAATAGGATGACTGTAGATGTTCCAATGAACTCCTTCACGAGATACCTAAACACGTATATATATATGTTTTAAGATCTAGGTTATTAATAGGGTTTAATGATTATACGCGAACTACGGTTTCAATACTAACTTGGGGTTTTTTTTATTATATAGGTAAAATTTTAATAATAAAACCACTTATATTTTAATCCATGAAAAATAATATTTCATTTAAATGATTTAATAATGATTTTAACATATCGTTATGTTAAAATAAATTTTTAGACATTATTTAAATATGTCAGTTCGTATTTAATTTAATAAATTTTATAATTAAATTTATAAAATCCATTTTGTATTTATCAAATAAGTATCGTTTACTAGTTTTAATTTATTATTAATCTATACATTCAATTAGTAGATTTTACAAGTAATAACAAATAACACTTGTAATTAATTTGTGGAATTATAAAATCTTTATGATTTCCACAATTATTATGATTTATCCATAATTAAATAATTTAGTATCCAATAATGAATTAATAATTTAAATTATTATTTAGAATCCATTTTTATAAAAATAACTATTCATACATTTGTATATAATATTTTATAAAATTATTAAGGTGTTTTTAAGTAAATAATTTTATAGAAAATTAATTAGACACTTTTAATATAAAGGAAGTTTTTAAAACTTATTTTTATAATTTTTGGAAATTTTTGTATATTTTTAAATATTGAAAAAGGCTTTAAAAAAATTAATTGAGGTTGCCCGGGGTCGAACCCGGGACCTCAAGGATGTGAAAGGGGCACTAAACCGGTGAACCAAAGGCTTATAGCCGCATTAGTTCTCGGTTCCAATTTGTTTTAAGCACAAAACTCAGATCAATCCCAAATCGATGAACCCTAGTTTCGATCGATTCCAAATTGATGCACCAAACACGATTGTTAATGAAATCATTCATGGGGCTTTTGTTCCCCATGAGAAATCGAGTATGTATGTATGTTTAATTACCAGAAAGAAAGCGATTTGGTGCTGTACTCTTTGAAGAACAAGTCGCGGCCGAGGTGAATTCGAATAGCAAGCAATTGATGATAATAATCAAATTAATCACACAGGTAGCTTCTAATGGTGCTAATGATCGAAATCCCGATGTTTATTGCAGGTTATGAAGGTCGGAGGGTGGTGTTCAAGTAGGTTGCAGGTCGCGGTCGAAGGTGGTGATCAATGGAGGTGTTTAAGTTTGTTTCAGACGCGATTGAAAGTTGAATTCGATTAAGAACAGTTATATAGTCGTTCAGGTTTACTTAATTAATCGAATTATTGGCGTTAGTGGTGATCGTGGATTTTTGTTTGGCCGACAATGGAGATAGTCGGTTTTAGTGGTATTTGCACTTGTTTTATTAAATTGAGAGTTGTCCTACGTTCGATTCCACCACGAAATTAGGTCGGGAATTTTAGTTTGGTAAAAACCGCGTTCGTTTGGGTAGTGGAGATTCGCCGGAGACTCGCCGGCGACGGTGATCGGAGAATGAACAGGGCGACGGGCGGGGGGTGGGTTTTAAAAGAAATTTACACAAATGGTCCCTGGGGTTTTGCATTATTATTATTTTATGCAGAAAGTTTTTAAAACAAGTTTTTGAAGTTACAAAATTACCCCCTGCACTTTTAATTCTAAATTATTATTATTATTATTATTATTATTATTATTATTAGTATTATTATTATTATTATTATTATTATTCTTATCTTTATTATTATTATTATTATGGTTATTATTATTATTATGATTATTTAACAGCAACACATTAAACCTTTTTATAAGAAAATTAACTTTCAATTAATAGAAATAAAAAAAAAATTCGGGTTGTCACATTATCCCCTTGTTGCAGGAATTTTCGTCCCGAAAATTAGGACATTAGGTTCAGTTAATTGAGATTCAACGATTTATAACTTGTGAGTTGTAAGGTTTTGATAGAGTTGTGACATCTAAGTAGGACAGGACTTATGTAATAGTAAGTGTTAGTAATATGTTGGTTACCCTTAACAAGGTCTTACTAGAATTATGATCCTAGCACACCCTAGGGTATAGAATAGTGAACTTGTGATACTCCTGATTGTTACCTCATGGTAAGATTTGCCAGACTTCTCATGCACGGTTCTTGGATAGCCAATCCATTCCGACTACTACGTCAAAGCTACCAAGTGTGACTGGGATAAGGTGTGACCCGACAAACCTAGTTTACAATTTCTATATATTTGAGTTGCCATTATTGTCCTACCATCAGCTATTTCTATGGCATACTTAGCACTCAAGTCAGTAGGCACCACTCCTAGTGTTTTACCTAACTTGGTGGACACATAACTCTTATCAACACCAGAGTCAACTAAAATAGAGGCATAACATCCATTAATAGTGAATCTACCAGACACTACAGTAGGGTCATTTCGAGCCTCACCTGAACCTATGATGAAGGCTCTGCCTCTGCCACCGCCACCGCTATTGTCGTTGTCGTTGGGTATATCAGCAGCACCATTGTCACCATTCCCTTTCAGATTTGGACATTCCCTTTTAAAATGTCCGGGTTGACCACATTCAAAACACACAGTCTGATTGTGGTTCTGCTGTTGTTGAGGTGCCTTCCCCGAGAGATTCACCCGGCAATACTTGGCAACATGCCCGAACTTCCCACACCTCTCACACGTGCTCCTTGTGCACTGCCCAGTATGATGGAGCTGACATTTGTTGCATTTTGGGAGATTTCCATGATAGCCGCCCGAATGAGAAGGTTGGGACGGATTAAACTTCTTATGTTGAGGTTGATAAGTGGAGGATGAAGATTGCTTTCCGTTGGTAGATGGTTCCCATTTCCTCTTGTTATTGTGGAAACCAGATGCAGCACCTCGCGGGGGCAGTTTTCCTTGCACGACAGCCTGGTCAGTCAACTTGTGGGCTAGTTGAACAGCTTCCTGAATGGTAGCTGGTCTAGCTGTGGTGACCATGCTTTGGATTTCAGGTACCAGTCCGTCAATGTATCTTTCAACCCGTTTGTAAGCCGGGTTAATCATAGTAGGGCACAGAGTAGCCAACTCGTGAGAACGAGTTGTGTAAGCTTCAATTTCAGAACCTACCATCTTCAGGTTCCAAAATTCGGTTTCCAGTTTTTGTATTTCGTCTCGTGAACAGTACTCCTCTTTCAGCAGAGTCTTGAATTCTACCCATGTTGTGGCGTTTGCAGCTTCAACGCCCAGCATCTGAACTTGTGTGTTCCACCAGCTCAGAGCAGCTCCATCCAGTGTGCCAGCAGCATATTTTACCCTATTCCCAGCAGGGCAGTTGCAGATTTCGAACACCGATTCTAGTTTTTCGAACCAACGGAGCAGTCCCACCGCTCCCTCGGTTCCATTGAACGGATTAGGCTTGCAGTCCATAAAGGACTTGTAGGTGCAAGTCGGTTGACCAATAGGGTTCTGCTGTGGAGGGGGTTGGTTTGTCAATGTTGCGGTGATACTATGATTGATTATCACTGCCAATTCTGCAGGTGTCATGAGATGTTACCTCTTCCACGTCCACGTCCTCTTCCCGACATTCTTTACATTACCATATATCAAAAGCTATCAGTCATATGAAAATAGTCCTTTTGTCTTGGAATGAAAAGGAAGAGAAATTCAAAGATTTAAAGAAATAGACAAGCTAGAGAATCAGTCCGAATCTGAGGGATTAACATAAATGTCATAGTTTGAATTTCGTCCAAATTCAAGGTAAGTGTGAGCATTCCTACAAATAGAACTGATAAATAGTTTCCACATTAGTGGCTATGTTCTATGAGAACCGAGGCTTTCTTGCTCAACGTGTAGGAATGATGACTTATACTGACTACAATGTTACCTCCCGACCAGATTTACCGGACTTAGCATGCACGACAAATTACAATTACGTGTGCACCCGTAATGGTAATTTGCTTTGCATGATCACCCCGGCTCCTCCTATCAGGCTAACATATCTTATCAAATACAGTGGTCATCAATGATAGAAGTTCCGAGTGTATTCGTTTGATTCGAGAATCAAAGCGAGTACGTTGACTAATCAAAGTATTGGGTCAATCACAACTTTGTTGAAGACATGCGTACCTATAAGCAGATACTCATCCCAAGGGTTCCCAGGTAAGGTAAACAGGTCCATCGGTTGATTTGGATATATGCGAATACCTTGCCTAGACAGAACACCCCGAGATACAGGCATCTTACTCTTCCAGCATTGTATGTGTTCAAGTTGTAAGACACAGACTTTGACGAGACTTTGAAACCATTAATAACAATCGAGGTTTTGGAGTTTGAAATCACTTGAATTAGGCACTCAAACCTTCCCGTATGTTAAAGTAAGAGTTTTCAAGCACCCAGATTGAGTAAACATAGCTTAGAAATCTATGTGTGTGTAACTAATGCAAATCCAGTTATAGTCTAAAATGCGATGCAAATGAGATGCAAGTCCATTTTAGTTCGCTATAACTAATGCTCTGATACCAATCTGTCACACCCTCAAAATCCGCTAACGGGTTTTACCGTCAGGCGTGTGACATAACCAGGATCTCAGGTAAGCATCAGTTACACCAAACGACTTGATAATTACAAATCATATAAGTTGTTTAATTTTAATGAAACAAACCAATTATGTTTAAGTAATGTGGAAGCGTATACAGTAAAATATTTAACAACAGTTTTGAAACACACAAACACGTGTCCCGTTCAGTTTATGTAAAGTAAATGCAAATTAAATCTTGAAAACAGTTTGTGGTGAATACAGAATGACATGCTGTAGATGCTGTGCTCCTAACGTGCCACATCAATGTCCTGAGAGAAAACATGCAAAAATCTCAGTACAAGACTGGTGAGTTCACAGGTTTATCAGAAAACAGTAATTATCAGTAATGAAGTTCCCGGATTATGCAATCCGTCAAATATGTAATTCCCGGATTATGTAATCCGTCAAGTATGTAATCCCCGGATTTATCAATCCGATAAGTATAATGAAATCCCCGGATTTATCAATCCGATAAGTATAATAAAATCCCCGGATTTATCAATCCGAAAAGTATAATGAAATTCCCGGATTTATCAATCCGATAAGTATAATGAAATCCCGGATTTATCAATCCGATAAGTATAATGAAATCCCCGGATTTATCAATCCGATAAGTAATATGAAATCCCCGGATTATCAATCCGTCAAGTATAATGAAATTCCCGAATTAGTAATTAAAGCATATAATGGGTAGCTAGTCCATAATGATCACTATGTGTATGAAAGCGCGGCCGAACTGACATGTAATCAAATAATAAATCAGGCCCGGATGTGGTCCCACCACAACACTTGTAATTAGGCTAACCGTTCACCCGTTTGACGAACGTTGTGCTAGCGCGACTAGCCCGGGTGGGGTATGTCAATCCCAGTAGTACTACTAACAATTACCTCGTTAAGTCCATATTAACGGTCCGTTGGGCAAGTATACACCATAGTATCAAGTATATGCAGTATTACAGAAATCCAAATGTAATGTAACTTTTATGAAAACAACATGTTTCTCTCCCCCAAAAGGAGTATAAAGTAAAAGTGGGGCTGTAAACTCACCTAGCGTATAAGTATGTGTATAAGATGATTAAATAGGATGACTGTAGATGTTCCAATGAACTCCTTCACGAGATACCTAAACACGTATATATATATGTTTTAAGATCTAGGTTATTAATAGGGTTTAATGATTATACGCGAACTACGGTTTCAATACTAACTTGGGGTTTTTTTTATTATATAGGTAAAATTTTAATAATAAAACCACTTATATTTTAATCCATGAAAATAATATTTCATTTAAATGATTTAATAATGATTTTAACATATCGTTATGTTAAAATAAATTTTTAGACATTATTTAAATATGTCAGTTCGTATTTAATTTAATAAGATTTTATAATTAAATTTATAAAATCCATTTTGTATTTATCAAATAAGTATCGTTTACTAGTTTTAATTTATTATTAATCTATACATTCAATTAGTAGATTTTACAAGTAATAACAAATAACACTTGTAATTAATTTATGGAATTATAAAATCTTTATGATTTCCACAATTATTATGATTTATCCATAATTAAATAATTTAGTATCCAATAATGAATTAATAATTTAAATTATTATTTAGAATCCATTTTTATAAAAATAACTATTCATACATTTGTATATAATATTTTATAAAATTATTAAGGTGTTTTTAAGTAAATAATTTTATAGAAAATTAATTAGACACTTTTAATATAAAGGAAGTTTTTAAAACTTATTTTTATAATTTTTGGAAATTTTTGTATATTTTTAAATATTGAAAAAGGCTTTAAAAAAATTAATTGAGGTTGCCCGGGGTCGAACCCGGGACCTCAAGGATGTGAAAGGGGCACTAAACCGGTGAACCAAAGGCTTATAGCCGCATTAGTTCTCGGTTCCAATTTGTTTTAAGCACAAAACTCAGATCAATCCCAAATCGATGAACCCTAGTTTCGATCGATTCCAAATTGATGCACCAAACACGATTGTTAATGAAATCATTCATTGGGCTTTTGTTCCCCATGAGAAATCGAGTATGTATGTATGTTTAATTACCAGAAAGAAAGCGATTTGGTGCTGTACTCTTTGAAGAACAAGTCGCGGCCGAGGTGAATTCGAATAGCAAGCAATTGATGATAATAATCAAATTAATCACACAGGTAGCTTCTAATGGTGCTAATGATCGAAATCCCGATGTTTATTGCAGGTTATGAAGGTCGGAGGGTGGTGTTCAAGTAGGTTGCAGGTCGCGGTCGAAGGTGGTGATCAATGGAGGTGTTTAAGTTTGTTTCAGACGCGATTGAAAGTTGAATTCGATTAAGAACAGTTATATAGTCGTTCAGGTTTACTTAATTAATCGAATTATTGGCGTTAGTGGTGATCGTGGATTTTTGTTTGGCCGACAATGGAGATAGTCGGTTTTAGTGGTATTTGCACTTGTTTTATTAAATTGAGAGTTGTCCTACGTTCGATTCCACCACGAAATTAGGTCGGGAATTTTAGTTTGGTAAAAACCGCGTTCGTTTGGGTAGTGGAGATTCGCCGGAGACTCGCCGGCGACGGTGATCGGAGAATGAACAGGGCGACGGGCGGGGGGTGGGTTTTAAAAGAAATTTACACAAATGGTCCCTGGGGTTTTGCATTATTATTATTTTATGCAGAAAGTTTTTAAAACAAGTTTTTGAAGTTACAAAATTACCCCCTGCACTTTTAATTCTAAATTATTATTATTATTATTATTATTATTATTATTAGTATTAGTATTATTATTATTATTATTATTATCTTTATTATTATTATTATTATGGTTATTATTATTATGATTATTTAACAGCAACACATTAAACCTTTTTATAAGAAAATTAACTTTCAATTAATAGAAATAAAAAAAAAATTCGGGTTGTCACAGTTAGCCTCCAGGATTTGAAGATCCCGATCATCCTGATTATGTTTACAAGTTGGATAAGGCATTATATGGTTTACATCAAGCACCTCGTGCTTGGTATGCAACTCTGACTGAACATTTGCTTGCAAATGGTTATTCACGAGGCGCAATTGATCAAACCTTATTCATACGAAAATCAGGTGATGATATTATTTTGGTTCAAATCTATGTCGATGATATCATTTTTGGATCTACAAATGATAGTATGTGCACGGAGTTCGAAGAGGTGATGAAAAGAAATTTGAGATGAGTTCGCTTGGAGAAATTTCATTCTTCCCAGGTCTTCAAGTTACTCAATCTGAGACTGGTATTCTCATCCATCAAGAAAAGTATGTTCAGACTATTCTTGAGAAATACAAGTTTCAAGATTCCAAAGTAGCTCCAACTCCAATGGCTTCTCGTCCTACTCTTACTCCAGATTCATTAGGAGAATCAGTTGATCAACATCTTTACAGATCAATGATTGGTTCCCTTATGTATCTCACTGCAAGCAGGCCGGATGTCATGTTCCCTGTTTGTTAGTGTGCCCGCTATCAAAGTGATCCAAAGGAATCACACATGAAAGCTGTCAAGCGGACTTTCAAGTATCTCAAGGGTCAACCTAAACTTGGTCTTTGGTATCCTCGAAATTCTGATTTCAATTTATTTGCTTATACTGACAGTGATTATGGTGGTTGTAACTTAGACAGGAAATCGACCACAGGAGGATGTCAATTCTTAGGCAACCGACTCATTTCTTGCAGTGTAAAAAGCAGAACACTGTATCCACATCCACTGCCGAAGCTGAATATGTGGCTGCATCGAGCTGTTGTTCCCAGCTTGTCTGGATTCAACAACAACTTCTTGATTATGGCCTAAACATTTATGACACACCCATTTGGTGTGACAACACGGCAGTTCTGAACATCGTGAAAAATCCCATTCAACACTCCAAAACTAAACACATTGACATCCGCATCCATTTCATCCGCGACTGTTTTGATCGAAAACTTATTCATTTAAAACAAGTGCCGTCAACTGAAAATATTGCTGATTTATTTACCAAGGCATTTGATCATTCTCGATTTGATTTCATTGTGCAATCATTGGGAATGATTAACTTTGGATAAATTGGTTTAATGAATCTTCACAAAAAGATTTTTTTTCATTTTTAATAAAGAATAAAATTGCAATTATTTTTTTAAAAGAACAATCACAATTTTAGGGGGAGAAAATTAGAAAACAAGTTCTGAAAAATATTTTTGGTCTTAGGGGGAGTTAAAGATCAAAGGATTATCAAAATAAAAACAAAGAAGAAATTTTCATACTTAAATGAGAAATGATATTACAAAGTTCTACAGAGTCTAAGTACTTTTAAAGGCTTAAATACGAATAGACTTGGATTATGTTTGATGTGTCGATAGGCTTTGCTTTCAGAAATGAAAAGATCATAATTGAGTGATTACACTTGAATTAAAGAGATATAATTTAGTGGGGAACATATCAGAATTCTGTGTCAAAAATGTTCTAACACAGACTGAGAGATATAATCTTGTCATACTCAAGCCTGTATGTGTTTGATTCAGTGATTATCATAACTATATATGTATATATATATATAAAAGACAAAAATACAAAAAGAGACAAAAGAGAAAAACACAGAAGGAAAATAATTGAGCAAAAAGATACCAACAAAGGCCATATAGGATATAAGATGCCAAGAAGCACAACAAATCAAAAGATATGTCTAAAAGACATACATACTATATGGTACATATTTTCAATTTTGAGAATATTTTCTGACCATGGAAGGCAAAATCGAAAGATGGGGCATGTAAGTCCGGATGGCTTGTAAGTCCTAAACATCTTAAGAGGGCAGACGTAAGTCCGGATGGCTGTCAGTAAGTCCTTAAACTTGTTAATATTCCGGGTTAAGAAATATTTCTCAGGCTAGTTATGCTCAAATAGGTATATTTAGGATTACAATAAATGATATCACTGATCAACAATGCATGGTTTAAGTCAAATTGGGGTGACATGAAATCTCGATAGTGTCTTGAAGAATAATAATTACTTTACAGAAATTCTGATTGTGGGATCCACTAACTTATATTAAATCAACACGAAACATGATATATATCACTCATTATGTTTCTGAGTAAAACCTGAAGTATAAGTTTAAAAGGACAAAATATATTGACAATCAACTTAACCAGTTATTTTAAATAAAGCCGGACAGAGTCTTAACTTGATAAAGGACTATATGATCTCATTATGAAAATTCTTACAAAACAAACAAATCCGATCTTAATTCTTTAATTGTTTTCATTATATTGTTATTTTGTATGTAAGCGTTTCTCATTTTACGTTTGTGTTGTGTACTTTTTAAGACAAATAAATCATAATATAAAATTTTAAAAATTGAAGATTCATTAAATAAATTGATCACTTGGTAAATAAAATTATTATGTTGACATATATAATTGAGAATAAACGGTTTGAAAGATTTGAAAAATAAGAAAGATTTTAAAAGTTGAAAAATCTGAAAAACAGTTCATCTCGCGCGAAAATGGGGTTGTCACACGAAAAACTGTCTCGCGAAAGAACTTGTCGCGTGAGTTATTAGGGTTTAAATATCACAGTGTTCTAGACGAAATCACTTTTCGCCTAAATCACACCCGAAAACCATTTTCGCTTCGCATCCAAAATCCTTTTCGCTTCCTACTGAAATTCAAATACTGAGATCACTTCACTTTTGTTTGGTATTCTGAAACACCACACTGTTCATATTACATTCATTGTGTGATTTAAAGGTATAATATGTTCGTTTTGGGTTACTTTAGCGATTAAGTGTAAATAGAACTTAACAACTTGAAACTAAATCTTAAAATTAGACTTAAAAGTTGAAATTGAAAGATGAAATACACTCATTAGACTTAGGCGACAGTGATGGACTGGATTTCATGGATTAAAATTATGTTTTGAAAGGTTAATTTGAAAGTTGAGTTGTGCGAATCGCACAAAGAACCTGAACAGATGCGAAATAGGGTTTTCGCGTGAAAACAGTTCTCGCTTGAGCATTGGTTTTCGCATGAAACATGATTTCGCATAAACACTGTTGTCGCATAAGTTTTGAATTTCAAAACACATGATTTTTCGCGTGAAACCAGTTTTCGCAAGGTCTTTCGCATGGAATTCATTTTCGCATAAATAAATTTTTTCGCATGAAGTGTTCTTTTTCGCTTGACAGAAACTAAATTGAAATTTGTCTAAGTGTTGTTTTTCAATTTCTCACAGATGAACTTATAGCATGCACTTAATCTTGGTTATTAAAACTTAATTGCTAAAAATTTTCTAAGTTTCAAATTCGAGCGAATGAGAATTTTGTTGCTAAAAATTCACTAAGTGTAAATAATGTTTTCTTTGGGATAATTAAGTTATATTCAAAGTGTTCTAATCTTGAGTTTGTGTGACAATGCAGATGACACAAATGATTTTCAATAAAAATCATAATTGTGTTGCTTACTTAGATGATGTTCCAGAAGGAAAGGAACTGTTTACATCTATGATCGAAGGATTGAAGAATTCTCGCATTGTTTATGCTATATCTGCTGACCCCGCCATTTATTCAGAGCTGATAGATGCTTTCTGGAGCACTGCTGCTCTGGAAACGGACCAAGCGGGAAACCAGATTATCACTGCTACTGTCAAGGACAAACGAGTGACAGTTTCTCAGTCGATACTAAACCAAGTTCTTTTGTTTGATGATCAAGAAGGTGCACCAACTCGTCTTGATGATGATACAGTGATTGATTGTCTGGCTCGTATGGGATACGAGTACAGATATCCAAGTTTAGAGAAGAAATGGCTACCACCATACTGGAAGTACTTATTTTATGTGGTGATTCATTGTCTGAGCAACCTCAAAGCTGGGATGGATAGCTTGAGTGCAGTTTTTGGCTCCCTATTGGTTTCTTTGGTTGATGATATTCCTTTTAGTATATCTGGAGTTATCTTCCAGGAGATGGTAAAGAACGCCACAGCCAATCCTGGTAGGAAGTTCATCATGTACCCAAGATTTATCCAGCTGATGATAAACGATGCTTTTCCTGAGCTTGCCACTCAGAGATCTCCAAAATATGTTGTACAGACGATTAAGAAGGAGATTTTCACACATCTCACTGGATCCAGAGGAAACAAATGCTCTGGTGAAAGTTTTGCCAAGATTGGTAGATTTTCAGAAGTTGATGACAATGTTGAAGATTTGGAGGTGATGTACCCATTGATGAAGCACAGACTGATGCTTCTACTTCTGGTACTAGAAATGATATAGATCAGGAGATTGAAAGAATGTTTGGGGATGAACCATCCAATGAAGAAAGAAGGGAAGGTGTTGTTCACTCAGCTTCTAGCTCTGAAAACCAAGTGATCAGATAGGGAATGTTCCATATGAGCTCCAAACAGATCAGACTCCCTCTACTCCAACTTCTACCAGGAAAAGTACTGAAGAGAGAGACACTGATTATATTCCTGTGGAATCACCAAGTACTTCTTCTAGACGAAAACGAATGGCAAAAAGAAAAGACTTCCCTGCAAGAAGAAGAGGGAGAAGTGTTATTCCAAAACGACCACGAACTCAAGTGATTGTTACAGAGGCTGAACAGATTACTTCTTCTGACATTCAGAGATCACCTGAAAACGTGATTACTGAGGGAGAAACACATGTTGATACTACAACCACTGCTACCGAGACAGAAACTGTTCCTGTTTCTGACTCTGGTTTTTCTACACCACCACAGCAGGAAAACTTAGAGTTTGATGTTGATTCATTTTTGAATACTCCTCCAGAGTTTCAAAGGAGAGAGGAATCATCTAGCACTCCTCATTCTATAACTCTAGAAGAAAGAGTTAAAAACTTGGAGAAAGAAAGTTTTGAAAATGTAAAGATGATTGCTGAACTGAAAAAGGAAAATGAAGAAAAGTCGAGTCAGATTACCATGATTCATCTGGATTCAGCAATTAAAGATACAAGGATAGCTTCTCTTGAACAACAGATGAAGAACATGTTTGATTATACTTCAGGGTTGGAGAGAATTCTTAATGAGCTTAGAGAATTTATTTCACAGACGTACTTTCATCAACCACCAGTCATACGGTCTACTACTGTGATTGGTGAATCTAGTAGGCGATCTCCAAGCCCTCCTCCCACTGAGAATGTTCCAGAAAAAGAAGTGGTCAACGAAGCTCAAACTTCTACTGAACAGCCAAGTGTTAGTGCGACTAAAGATGTTCCAATTTCATCTGAAGTACCTATCACCGAAGCTTTCACATCTACAGCTTTCGTTGAGCCTGAGCATATGATAACTTTGCCTATTGTTCATGAAGAGGAGGATGAAGAGTTGGTTGATTATGCTGATTCAGATGATAATGAGGATGATGATGAAGAGGATGATGATGAAGATGATGATGAAAATGATGATGATGATGGTGGAGATGATGGTGGAAATGATGGTGATAATGATGATGGTGGTAATAATGATGGAGGTGATGCTATAGGTTTCTCTTCGAGTCCAACTGGAGATACTAACACTGATAATGTCAATCGACCAAGTGTTAGTGATCCGGAAGGATATGATCCACTTGACCCTGCCACTGAGAGTGTGTATGAAAAGGAATTGTATTCTTTTCAACAATCTTCATCAGGAGCTGTCGAAGAAGAATTTGATATGTTTGATGATTTGGAGGATCAGAATGAATATACTGACATATTTGGGAACAACCTTCAAGAGTTATTCAAAGACATTAATCTTGAAGAAGGAGAAATCCCTACTGAGACTGTGAGTGGTGAAACTCCTGCTGTTTCTACAAAGAAAGATTCTACTGGTCAGATTGCGTTATTCACTAGAGGAGGATTAATGTTCAAAGCACCACCACCACCTACTGAAGCTCATTTTCTATTCATTTCTAAGCCTAAGCAGAAGTATGGTGAAATGTCTCATGTCATTAGCTGGGGTTATGATGGCGAGAAAAGGCTGTATGTAATAAAAAGAAAGAATGGAGAAATTGATTATCTGAAAAGCACACAAGACTTCCATACTCTATGTGCTGCTGATCTCTACTCCATGGGCAAAGCTCCATTCTTTAATGAAAGCAATTACAGTGAAGCTGAACTGATGAGATCTATGATACGAAGGGAGATGCGCACAAACTTCAAGGATTTTAAGACTGCCAAATCAAAAGTGATTGATGACTCAACAAGAATAGATGAAAAGACTAAAGCTCCAATGAAAATACGAGTCTATCAACATCCTAAATTTATCAGGAAAGTTCCCGTGCATGCTCCAGTTCCTCCCAACACTTTAAAGCAATTACTCTCATGGAGATGTGAGAAGGATTCTGGTCACGCTGTGATCAGATGTATTGACAAGTCATTTCGAATCATTGATCCAGCAGACTTGATGAAGTTTGGCAAAGACGACTTACTCAAGCTTTTACACTGTCCCATTTCAGCTGATGAGTCCGTTTATTTTCTTTCTTGCCAGTATGTGTGGATGATTGACCGGATCCTTAAGAATAAATGGTATGCATATGCAGGCTCGTACAAGAAGACAAACGTTGATTTTGATTGATCATGTTTCACCGAGCCTAGGGGGAGATTGTAGAAGACTAATCAAGGCTCGGCAAAAAACTTGTGCGAAAACCTGATCCACGCGAAAAGATGAAGCTGTCACGCGAGAAGAAGATTCCACGCGAGAAGAAGCCTCCACGCGAAAGTTTTAGCCGCGCGACAGATTGATCCACGCGAAAACCTTGTCGCGCGAGAACCTTAGTGCTTTGTATAAATAGCTTAGTTTTCGTCTTGTTATGCAGCTTTTGTTCATTTTCATATCAGTACTGTGCGAAATCGCACAAGACCTTTCATAGGTTGTGTTATTCAATCAATGATTCATTCTGTGATCAATTCAATCTTCTTTAATTCCAATCTTGTTTATATTCCGCATTCACAAGATTGAGATCGTGTGTTTATTGTTTTCTGGGAGATTTCAAGGTTTTACACATACCTACATACATACATACATACATACATACATACATATACACACACATACACATATATACATATATATACACATACACATATATACATATATATACACATATATATATACATATATACATATATATACATATATATATACATACATAATATATATACATACATATATACATATATATACATATATACATAGGGGGAGGGTTCCTAAGAAAATCTCTATTTATAAAAAAACCAAGAAAACCACTTTTAAACTATTAATCAAAATTGATCAATAGTTGATATTAGTCAATGGCAAATTTGTAAATATTTAATAGATAGTTGCTTTATTAAATGATTAAAGGATGTTTTAGGTAGATTACAATTTTTATATTTTTGAAAATAACTAAAATCCCTTAAATCTCTCTCTCTCTCTCTCTCTAAAATTAAACACAATATTAGTTTAATTTGAAAATCAAATTAATTTATTCAAATATCATTCTAAAATATTTTAGAGGAACAAAAGTTTTTTTTTCTGTAGATTTATATTAATTACATACGTGCTTACGTATACGTAAACATGTTCACATATATGTTAAAAATATATTTGCTTCCTACAACATGCTTACTTATATGTAAACAACCATAAAACAAACAAAAAACATGAAATTTGCTATTACAATAAAATGATGAAACTTATGTATATGTATCACGCACTAAAATGGTATATGTAACTCACCTTTCTATTCTGATTGGGTTACATATATATAACTCACCTTTCTATTTGAATATTCTGATTTTGTATACCATTTTAGTGAGTGATACATATACATACGTTACATATACGTAACCCAATTACTTAATTCTCTTATACGATTACAAAAAGTATTTAATATAATATGCATTCATTAAAAACAAACTCAAGTATACTGGAAGAATGATTTTTTGCATACTTTTTATAATTAAATACATGCTTAAGTATACGTAAACATATTCTTTGAAAAAAGAAGAACACGATTAGAATAGAAGGTGACTTACGTATATGTAACCAGTTACTTAATTCTCTTGTGAGATTAAAAAAACGGAATCCGATCATAAAATAAGGTGAGTTACATATACGTAACTTGAATAAATAAACAAGAAACGAAACACTAAAAAGATGGGGAAGAAGATCTGAAAATTTTAGAACTGAAATTCTTTTACTTACTTATACGTAAGTATGAGTTACATATGTAAAACCACGAGTTACATATACGAGTTACATATACATAACCCATAATTTTATATATGTAATTCGTATAAACATATACGTAATCCAACAATTGGAAAAATACACCTTTTACCATCATCATTGACATCTTCACTTTAGAAGACAATTTATGCTTCTGTTACGTAGTTACGTATACGTAACCAATACATTTAAATCATCATCATCGTCTTCTGTAGGGTTCAATTTCTTCTTGATCATCATCTTTGATTCTTTGCGTAGCCCCATATCAAATTCAGATGTCATCAAATTCATCATGTTTCTCGAATTGAAACCCACCAACACTATCTTCACCATCTTCTTAGCTCTGATCCAAATAATAATGGCCGCCCACCCATACCAGCGTTGTCTGACCCGATTTCTCTGGTGCGTTATACCTTTCTGGTCCGCATGCGTCACAATCGTTTCTTCATCTTCGATCTTGAGTTACGCGATGGTGGTGTTGTTTTGCCAGCTAGAAAAGTGTTCTGGTGGTGAAAAATGGTGGTGGATGCAATGGAAGTAGAGAAAAAATCAATAGTCAAGAGTAAAATAAGGGATTCAAAATCAAAATGTATAATTAACTAAAATAGTGAGGTGAAAATTTACTTTAATACCCTTTTAATAAAAAAAATAAAAAAAAGTATTGAAATTATGTGATTGGTTTGAATTGGTTTTCTTGGTTTTCTCATAATTTAGTAGTTTTCTTAGGATCTCTCCCCTATATACATATATATACATATACATATATACATATATAGATATACATATATACATATATACATACATATATACATACATATATACATATATATACATATATACATATATACATATATACAAATATATACATAAATACATACATATATACATATATAATACATACAATATGTATATATACATATATATATATATGTATATATATATATATGTGTGTGTGTGTGTATATATATATGTGTGTGTGTGTGTGTGAGTGTGTGTGTATGGTATTTTAAGTTTTTGTAATGAATGAAATTTTACGTTTTCTCATCAAACTCGAGAATTGCTTATCCCTACGTATGACTAAATGATTGGCTATATTTTTACATGTTTGAATTTTGTTTCATATACCTCTTGGTGTAGGTTCTTCTAATCGACATCATAAGGATTCTTTTTAATAGTGTATGTTCATTTGCAGATTAAAATATTTTCATGGTACTTTGAAATCTCACATTAATAGTTAAAGAAGAAATGAAATGCGTGTAATTATCTATTGTAAATGGGTATACAAGAATTAGACCGAATTCTTTTTTACTTAGGGAACCATCACAATGTTTAATTGAAACGATTTAACGTTTCATGAAAGAAAGTGTTAGTTGACGACTAGCAATTATTCGATTACATAATAGGTTCTCTGTTAACAAGATCATTCAACAATAATAGCATTACTATCAATAATCGGCCTCTTTAGCTTGGTATAAGCAAAAGCCGAACCAAAATATTTGATAAAACCAAACCAAAATATCAAACCAGCTAACAACTAATGGTTTGAGTTTTTTAATTTTACACTGTGGTTTGGATTATACATTTTTTGAAAACCAAACCGAACTGCACCAACACTAAACCTAACTACACCAAACCCACCCCAAAATCAACCAAACAAGACGACATCTACTTGTTAGTCATTTGATATATGGCTCAAGTTAATTTTTTCGCCCAATTTTCTTAAACCTAAATTCATAATAAGCGACTAACAAAAAATCAAAAGCCAAAGTTTATGGTTAAATCTATTTTTAATATTTTTTTACAGCTTGCAACATTTCAAGCATAAATGTAAAACGCAAGCTCGATCATAACCGAACCAAACCCAAAGTAAAATTGAAAAACCAAGAACTAAAATGTTTCTTAAGCTGGAAAAAACCAAGAAATTGATTTCGGTACAATTTGAGCCCATAACCCACCCAAACCGGCCCATGCATACCTGTATTTTCAACACTATTGATAGTCCAATTTTATATTAATCACAGTTACTATTGACAAAAAAGTTACTGATCACAATTGCTACTAATGATGAACTAAGCAACTAAACCAAATCAAGAGCAACTTCTAAAGGCTCGCAACATAGTAAATAGCCAGCAAAACCCCACTGGAGGCTTAGCTCCCTGGACCTCGATTCGCAGCCCTTAAACTTCCCTCTTAGGAACCCTACCAAGGGGGCGTGTCGAACCCTTAGCTTAGGGGGGTTGAACGACCCAATTTGTTAAATTTGACATCAAATAGTCGTCAACCACCAAGTTCTTTATTATAAGAACAACCATGTAGAGTTTTTTTCCAAATTTATGTAGATTAAAAATATTTACCAAAATGGTGTAATTGAAAAAATAATTATCAATATAGTGTGTTTTTGAAATCTTTTGTTTCTCTTCTATTCTTATTAGATACTTTACAAAGAATTTTTTTATGTTTTAATCTCTAAAGGATTTTTTTTACATTGTTAAGAAATGTTTTTTTATATAGGAACTCTTCTTGTTTTCCGGATTTTTTTTTATTTCTAAGTGTTTTATTAATTATTTTTTTATAATGTTTTAATTGTTTTTTTATTTCTAAGTGTTTTATTTATTACTTTAGTGTAAAAGTTTTATAAAAAATAATTTTCTACTTCAACGTTTTAGCAAGATGACAATAAAAGTTCGGTTTTGGTCGTAGATTAAACTTTAATACATTAACAAATAATTTTTTTAAAAGCATCGTATTATAAAAAAGTATTATGTCTATTATGCACACATGATTGGCCATGCATACACACACACAAAGGCCCGTCTTCTTTATACGGTATAGTCCAAAACGCAAACGTAAACCGAACCAACCATCAGGTCTCTCAAAACGCAAATCACAAACCGAACCGCCAAGTTACAAACCAACTAAGCCAAGCGAATTTCTTCGGTACGTTCTAGTTTGAACAGTTAATGAATACCCCTAAATAAAATATTTAAAAATGAAAGTGCATTTTTAAAAAAACATTTTTTAAATATAACGATCAATTTAATTTATGCTTTTAAAACTAGTTACAGAATGAAAAAATTTATGTTCAAATTTTCTTAAAAGAAATAAAAAAATTCCGATTTAAAAAGGTTAAAGAAATCAAAGCAATTTTAGCAAAACGGCGTTGCAGAATATCACGATTAAGAGTTTTAAAAGAAATTAAGCAATATTTTTCAAGAGTTTTAAAAGAAAATTAAGCAATATTTCGCAATATTTCACACGTCGTTGAAGATTACAAACACTTACACAGTTAGGTTCTAAACTAACAGAATCTGGTGGTTTCATTCTATTTCTACCCATGTGTTGCAGAGATAAAATGTCATATTTAATCACAATATATTTCTTAATTTTGCACAGTTTTTGATTTTCAATATAAATTATAATATGAGACTCTTGCTGATTGAGAATAAGGAGCTGATTGAAAACACTGATGAACTAAAGACGCACTTGCAAAGACAAAATGTGACAACCCGGAAAAATTCGTGATTTATTTATGTGATTTTATATTACTTTTATTAATATAATAATAATAATAATAATAATAATAATAATAATAATAATAATAATAATATAATGATAATAATAAAATTGTTATTAATAATAACAATTTATAAAAAAAAATTATTAAACTTGGATTTAATAAAGTCCAGGGGTTGTTTTGTCATTTCTGAAACTTTAAAGAAACATTATTACATAAAATGTTAACTCTGAAAACCACAGGGACCATTTGTGTAATTATAAATTTCAAAACTAACCCTCGCCCACCCTCGTTTTTCCGGCCGGAAGTCCGGCGAACTCCGGCGACTCTCCGGCGGAGCTGAAGCCCTCGAAATACTCGATTTAAAACCCAAAACCAGTTTCAATCGATTCGTGGACAAGTTTCGAACATAGACACACGCTTTAATTGGAATATATCCAGTGGATTACAACCAACCGATCCACTTTATTTCCCGATCGGTTCCAACTCACAAACCCATTTAAACGACAATGATAATTAAATTAAATCACCTACTCCAACTTTATCTATTTTTAAATCGAATACAGCAAACAATTTCATCTGAAACAATCATGAATACCGAATTCGATCCTTATAAAAACCGCGACCTACAACTCTATTGAACACCACCCTCCGGCCTTCATAACTTGCAATAGACATAGGGCTTTCGATCATTAGCACCATTAGAAGCTACCTGTGTGATTAATTTGATTATCATCATCATTGCTCGCTATTCGAATTCAACCTCGGTCGCGGCTTGTTCATCGAGTGTTCATCATTCATTTATCATCCATAACAGGTAATTAAACACTCTTTTGATTCGGTTTTACATGGGGAACAAAAGTCCCACGATTAATTCCATTAATATATACGTTTGGTTGATCAATTGAAGCGATTTGATTCTAGGGTTCATCTAGAATTGGGGGTTTTCTGAGATTCCATTTGTAAACAATTAAAACCGTTTATAACCGCGGCTGGATGCCTTGGTTCACTGGTTCTGTTCTTGCTTGCCAACTATGAGGTCACGGGTTCGAACCCGACCTCCAACATTTATTTTTTAAGCCTTTTTGAGCCTTCTAAAAATACAGAAAAATTACTAAAAATTATAAAAATAATTTTTTATAAACTTTGTTTATTTAGGGGTTATATAATTATTTTCTAGAAAATTATTTCTTTAAAACCTTATTTATTTATTTATTAATTATTACAATGTTATAAAATATTATTTTTATAAGAATAAGATTCTAAATAATAATTTAAATTATTAATTTATTATTGAACATTATATTATTTATAAATACGAATAACATAATTAGATAATTTATATTATGTATTGAACATAATCTATTATATTATAATTATTATTGAACATAATTAATAATTCGATAAATTATATTATGTTTATCATGTAAATATGTTATTATTTATATGTTCAATTAAATAATATTATCATATAAATCTAATGTTTAGACAATTTGTGTCAATTTATAAATCTTACAATTAGATTTTATAAATTAAAATATGAAATATTAAAGTATTCTATTGTGTTTTAAACATGATAAACACAAATTAGATTTTATAAATAAATTATAAAATCTTACAAAATTAAATATAAATTAGATATTTAAATAACATCTAAAATTTATTTAGAACATAATGATATGTTAAAATCATTATTAAAATTTATCAAATATTGTGAAATGTAAATCTTTAGATATTAAAGAATTAACAAGGATAATAAATGACTAGTTATACGTTTATAACAAATCCCGAAAACCAAACATTAGATCAATTGAACGCCAGGTTCAAGATCTAACTTATTTAGGTTAAGGATTTGTATTTGTTTGCTTATGTGAATTATAATTCCTTAGGAGGAATTTACTAGCTTGTCAACATCACACAAGGACTGAGGTGAGTTCATAACTATTCCCCTTTTTAATCATTTAAATATTTTGGGGTTGGAATACATGTTGTAATTGAAATTACAAATTATTTTTGTGTATTATGTTAAATAATAATTGGATCACATTTATGATTACATATGGTTACTATGAAAATCCTCTCTGTAAACTGGGCTATAAACAAGGCAGGGATCTTTTGGATAGTACTATCGGGGAGTGACTGACCCCCACAAAGGTTTGGACATGTGGTCCTTATCATATGCACAAAGATCTCGCTGTCATTCGGGATGACTATTCTGGTGTGAGAAGGCAGATTGTGCGCTATATAAGTTTTGCCATTATAGTTCCACTTACAACCCATATGAGGATAAATGTAAAGAGAGATTTGCGCCCTCTGAATTGAATTATTATAAATAACATAATATACACATGAAAAGGATATAAAACTATGATACATGGGCAAATCCTATGTGAAGGATTTGTTGGGCTTGTACATAGAAATATAAACTATGATACATGGGCAAATCCTATGTAAAGGATTTGTTGGGCTTGTACATAGTGGGTATGTGGGATAACGGGTTCACCTTATTAAAAAGGGTTCCGACAGGCTATTCATATACCGGTGAGTAATTTAAACTCACACTTTTACAATAAACCCTTCTTTGAATGATAATTGATGATTTATCAAATATGTTTTACTCACCTATGAACTCACCAACCCTGTGTTGACACTTGATTTACATGTATTCTCAAGTATCTATTAGGAGCTTATGGACATGCACGTAGGATCATATAAGAGCTCAAGATACATGTTGGTTATTGATAAGACATGATTAGACGTGTTGTTAAGAAACATAATATATTTATTTCCGCTGCGTATAATATCTAATGCTCTGAATAATAATGGATTGATTATCTAAAACTTATCGTATAGAAAACTGCATCTCATGTGTAACTACTGTGTTCGATCCTGTTTGCTCACCCCTCCGTGATAGATTCCAGACCCGGAATTTGAGGGTGTGACAGATTGGTATCAGAGCCATTGGTTATAGTGAGTTAGGAATTGCATCTAGCCTATAGCCCACACAATAGTTGCACAAAGTAAATTGCCTTAGTTAGAGATTGACTAAGATTAAGAAGTTATATGCCTTATGTGATTCCTCTTATACCTTGATTCCTATCAATACACACACGAATCTTAAATCATATTCTAATGCATTGTGTGCCTAATTCAAGTGATTCAAAACTCCAAACTCGATGTTATTCGTGGTTTTCAAATTCGTCAAAGTCTGTGTCTTACAACTTGAAACATGTAATGCTGGAAGAGCGTGATGCCTGTATCTCGAGGTGTTCTGTCTAGGCAAGGTATTCGTATAAATCCAAATCAACCGATGGACCTGTTACCTTACCTGGGAACTCTCGGGATGAGTATCTGCTTATAGTACGCATGTCTTCAACAAAGTTGTGATTGACCCAATACTTGATTAGCCAACGTACTCGCTTTGATGTACGAATCAAACGATTACACCTGGAACATCTCATAGCTATTAAGCCAAATTCTCGATTGTCGTTTTCATGTTGTATAGCTCATATTATCCAATTTTCCATGAAAATTCTTAATGATCCTTCAATGGCTCTCGTTAAATCCGTTCACGATCTAGAAACTCTGGTCGTAAGATTGCTGCTATTGTAGCACGTGAAGTTACTGTGGTCAATACACAAGTCTATAAGGGCAAATGGGTCAAACTACCTTGACGTGTTCCATTTGGTAATCTAAGCTACGATTGTCCTAACATGGTTATACTGAAATCCTGAAAGTATGAATGATAGGCAGCTATCATTAGACATATTGTGCTTATGTGCTTGTAGCTTACTTGCTATCACTTAAGTCTGTCCTACTTAGAGCCTTCATGGTATTTCCAATTATGACATAATTTTATCTTTAAGAGACATTTCCTCACTTAGCATTTCAGTAACTGGGATTGATTTAATGCTTAGAATGAAAGTGGACTACAGGAAATATGGAAGGGTGATGATACTCTCTATACATACATTACGTTATTCTTTGGGATGATGCTAAGGAAAATTAGGATGTCGTGTAACCGGTTTAAGCTATTCTTAGTATACCGGTGATGCTTATAAAAGGGTTACTATACCTAAGGAATGAAATGCAAAAGTTAAATTGTAATTCAAATCATGCAATGGTAGGGTTAAGTTTGCTCTTTATATGACAAACTCCATGAATTGACAAAACTGATGTCATATCTTATGACATTAGACCAAACAGAATTAAGAAGCACACTGGGAAAAATCTAGTGAGTAGTAGAATAAGCCTCTCTG
Organism: Flaveria linearis; assembly: GCA_024085815.1. Taxonomy (NCBI): domain Eukaryota; kingdom Viridiplantae; phylum Streptophyta; class Magnoliopsida; order Asterales; family Asteraceae; genus Flaveria; species Flaveria linearis. The sequence goes on from CM044009.1 coordinate 6,211,344, forward strand.
ATGGTTTTTAGATGATTTGCTTTAATGCCAATGTTGTGACCTAGCTATGTTGATACGATAAGCTAACATGCGTTAAACGGGGACATTAAGAAGGTTGGAGTTCTGACCATTACCATCAGTGTGCCCTAGGTTGATTAGGACCCCAAGACGGTTAGAAATAATCAGAATTATGAAATGACATAACTAGAAAGTAAGAGTAGTTAAATATGGAAATAAAGGTAATACATCACACCGTCATACATTTATGACTAAAGCAAGACCAAATATTGTTACATGCACGTACCTTATCATCGGTAGCTACACATCTATTTGATACCGGGGCTGATAATAGTTTGATTCTTCTGGAATTATTCCTCAACTTAGCATTAACCCTAGTGCTTAGAGATTATCTCTAGACACGGAGTGCCAGTGTCTATCATCGTGACGCACGATTTACATCTATCTTTTGGGATAAACTTTAGAAAGCTCTAGGCACTTGCCTATATGAGCACAACCTCCTATCACCCTAAGACTGATGGCAAAGTGAAAGAGCCATACAGACTATTGAGGATATGCTTAGGGTTTGTGTTATTGATTTTGGAAAGAACTTGGAAGTCATCTACCTTTGGTAGAATTCTCATATAAATAGCTATCATTCGAGCATCAAGGCGGCACCATTCGAAGCCTTATATGGACGTAAATGTAGATCATCGCTTTGCTGGGCAGAAGTTGGAGATAGTCAACTTACTGGCCCAGAATTGATCTTTGAAAACTCATGAGAAAAATTGTCCAGATAAGAGAACGCATGGTTGCTGCAGGGATCGCCAGAAAAGCTACGCTGATAAACACCGCAAGCCACTTGAATTTCAGGAAGGAGATAAAGTTTCGCTAAAGGTATCTCCCTGGAAGGGAGTTATACGCTTTGGGAAACGAGGAAATTAAAACCCGCTACGTGGGACCTTTTGAAATTGTCAGAAGGATTGGCCAGTAGCCTATGAATTAATCTACCTGCTGAACTTGGTGGTGTGCACAATGTTTTTCACGTATCAAATCTAAGGAAGTGTTTATCCGAATCACTGTTGTGCCTTTAAAGGAACTGCAAGTATGGGAGAAACTCAGACTTGTTGGGGCACAGTTGAAATCATGGATAAGGAAGTTAAACAACTTAAGCATAGCGATTCCGGTTGTCAGAGTTCGGTGGAACTCCCGGCGTGGTCCTAAGTTCACTTGGGAACGAGAGGAGACATAATGCGCAAGTATCGTAGCCTGCTCAAGGAGGTTTGCAGTACATCTTAATTTTCGGGATGAAAATTCCTGTAACAGGGGGATGATGTGACAACCCGGAAAAATTCGTGATTTATTTATGTGATTTTATATTACTTTTATTAATAATAATAATAATATAATAATAATAATAATAATAATGATAATAAAATATTGTTATTAATAATAAAATTAGAAAAAATTATTAACTTGGATTTAATAAAGTCCGGGTGTTTTGTCATTTCCGAAACTTTAAAGAAAATTATTCCATAAAATGTTAACTCTGAAAAACCACAGGGACCATTTGTGTAATATAAAATTTCAAAACTAACCTCGCCCACCCTCGTTTTCCGGCCGGAAGTCCGGCGAACTCCGGCGACTCTCCGGCGGAGCTGAAGCCCTCGAAATACTCGATTTTAAAACCCAAAACCAGTTTCAATCGATTCGTGGACAAGTTTCGAACATAGACACACGCTTTAATTGGAATATATCCAGTGGATTACAGGGTGGATTACAACCAACCGATCCACTTTATTTCCCGATCGGTTCCAACTACAAAACCCATTTAAACGACAATGATATTAAATTAAATCAAACCTACTCCAACTTTATTTATTTTAAATCGAATACAGCAAACAATTTCATCTGAAAAATCATGAATACCGAATTCGATCCTTATAAAAACCGCGACCTACAACTCTATTGAACACACCCTCTGGCCTTCATAACTTGCAATAGACATAGGGCTTTCGATTATTAGCACATTAGAAGCTACCTGTGTGATTAATTTGATTATCATCATCAATTGCTCGCTATTCGAATTCAACCTCGGTCGCGGCTTGTTCATCGAGTGTTCATCATTCATTTATCATCCATAACAGGTAATTAAACACTCTTTTGATCGGTTTTACATGGGGAAAAAAGCCCTATGATTAATTCCATTAATATATACGTTTGGTTGATCAATTGAAGCGATTTGTCTAGGGTTCATCTAGAATTGGGGGTTTTCTGAGATTCCATTTATAAACAATTAAAACCGTTTATAAACCGCGGCTGGATGCCTTGGTCACTGGTTATGTTCTTGCTTGCCAACTATGAGGTCACGGGTTCGAAACCCGGCCTCCAACATTTATTTTTTAAGCCTTTTTGAGCCTTCTAAAAATACAGAAAAATTACTAAAAATTATAAAATAATTTTTATAAACTTTGTTTATTTAGGGGTTATATAATTATTTTTCTAGAAAATTATTTCTTTTAAAACCTTATTTATTTATTTATTTATTTATTACAAATGGTTATAAAATATTATTTTTATAAGAATAAGATTCTAAATAATAATTTAAATTATTAATTTATTATTGAACATTACATTATTTATAATATAAAATAACATAATTAGATAATTTACATTATGTATTGAACATAATCTATTATGTTATAATTATTAAATTAGAGCATATTAATAATTCGATAAATTATATTATGTTATCATGTAAATATGTTATTATTTATATGTTCAATTAAACTAATATTTCATATAAATCTAATATTTAGACAATTTGTGTCAATTATAAACTTAGAATTAGATTTTTAAATTAAAATATGAAGATTAAAGTATTCTATTTGTGTTTAAACATGATAAACACAAATTAGATTTTATAAAATAAATTATAAAATCTTACAAAATTAAATATAAATTTATATATTTAATAACATCTAAAAATTTATTTAGAACATAATGATATGTTAAATCATTATTAAAATTTATCAAATATTGTGAAATGTAAATCTTTAGATATTAAAGAATTAACAAGGATAAAAAATGATTTTTATACGTTTATAATAAATCCCCGAAAACCAAACCTTAGATCAATTGAACGCCAGGTTCAAGATCTAACTTATTTAGGTTAGGATTTGTATTGTTTGCTTATGTGAATTATAATTCCTTAGGAGGATTTACTAGCTTGTCAACACCACACAAGGACTGAGGTGAGTTCATAACTATTCCCCTTTTTATCATTTAAATATTTTGGGGCTGGAATACATGTTGTAATTGAAATTACAAATTATTTTGTGTATTATGTTAAATAATAATTGGATCAATTTAGGATTACATATGGTACTATGAAAATCCTTCTCTGTAAACTGGGCTATAAACAAGGCAGGGATCTTTTGATAGTACTATCGGGGATGACTGACCCCCACAAAGGTTTGGATATGTGGTCCTTATCAGATGCACAAAGATCTCGCTGTCATTCGGATGACTATTCTGGTGTGAGAGGCAGATTGTGCGCTATGTAAGTTTTGCCATTATATTTCCACTTACAACCCATATGAGGATAAAGTAAAGAGAGGATTCGCGCCTCTGAATTGAATTATTATAAATAACATAATATACACATAAAAAAGATATAAACCTAGATACATGGGCACAAATCCTATGTGAAGGATTGTTGGGCTTGTACATAGAAATAATAAACTATGATACATGGCAAATCCTATGTGAAGGATTTGTGGGCTTGTACATAGTGGGTATGTGGGATAGGTTCACCTTATTAAAAAGGGTTCCGACAGGCTATTCATATACCGGTGAGTAATTTAAACTCACACTTTTACAATAAACTTCTTTGAATGATAATTGATGATTTATCAAATATGTTTTACTCACCTATGAACTCACCAACCCTGTGTTGACACTTGATTTACATGTATTCTCAGGTATCTATTAGGAGTTTATGGACATGCACGTAGGATCATATAAGAGCTCAAGATACATGTTGGTTATTGATAAGACATGATTAGACGTGTGTTAAGAAACACTATATATATTTATTTCCGCTGCGTATAATATCTAATGCTCTGAATAATAATGGATTGATTATCTAAAACTTATCATATAGAAAACTGCATCTTATGTGTAACTACTGTGTTCGATCCTGTTTGCTCACCCCTCCGTGATAGATTCCAGACCCGGAATTTGAGGGTGTGACACAAAAGAGTAGTAGTAAACGTAAGGAGGCTGCCCATTTCATGGCTCTATCTGAAGTTAAAACACAAGCAGATAATTTGAGGAACGTTTTAGATTACAGAAACTGTTGTCATGCTGATGAAAGAAAATGTCTGTTTATATTGCAGTTATATATAACTGTTAATTATATGCATTATGTCTTGAAATATTGGTGTTATTTTTGCAGCTTGAGAAGTCATGTGATTGTGTGAACTTGATGAAGGAAAAACAAATTTTGGGAGGACGTAAGGAGATTGCAAGAGCGTGAGACCAAGAGAGCGCGCTGAATGGTACTAAACAGCAATCTGTTATTGCAGAGAATGTTTGTTAAAGTTATCACCAATACTATTACATGTTATTTTGAATGATTTTTTTAGGGGTGTTTGGCTCTACTTTTCGGACTTTATTATCTGACTTTTGCGATTTGGAGCTGCAAGCATCAGTGTATGATGTTCACAAAAACCAACTTGGCTTCAGATTATCTGAAGTTACAATAAAATCACATACTTACCCCATTGAGTTTTGTTTTGTTTTACAAACCGGCTATACTTCTTTCACATAATGTCCTTTTTTATCATTTTAGCTGTAACTTTTTATATACTCAGAACTTGCCCAAACACTAGTACACCTGTGCATATGGAATATACGAGGAAGATTGGGCTGACCTGAAACATATTTTTATCCGTTTAGTCCTTCTGTATCGAACTAATTCACTAACTATGACTAAAAGAAGAAAAGAAATATATTACTATAGTGATCAGTTTTTTTAATATTACGATTTAGCAAGTTAAGGGTGATTTACACTTGAATTGACCCATTTTAAGTGTACAGTTCAAAATGGCACCTTTATTCTACTAATCATGCTTGTTTTTTTTACAGAGGTCTAAAATCTTCGTGATTCCCATAAAATTCTATGTATATTAAACATTGAGGGCTAATTTTGAAATGGAAGCTAGAAATGATGAAATCTATTGAGGCTGATATGAGAAGCAAAATAGAAGCCATTAAGCAGAAACAGATGAAAAGAAATCACAAAGATTAATGAGAAATAGGAGGAGATTGACTTGAATCAAAGGCACTGAAAGAAAAAAGATAATCTAGCAAACTAGTGGCCAAAAAATAGGAACTGGCAAGAAACAGTTGCTTGCTGAAAAAGAAAGTCTGCAAGTTCTGTAATTTGATACCGAAAAAGTTAGAGATGAAATACTCGAAAAGAGCTACTAGTTCATGCAAAGATTGAAAAACATAGTTACAGATATGAAAGAATGACTATTTCAGTTTATGGGTTGGAGCCAAAAGGGGAAATAGAACTATGTAGACTTCAAAAAGAATTGATTATGAATGAAGAACTTCATGATCTGAAGAAAAAAGATTTAAATTTGAGTGGGAATGGGAGGCATTAGATGAGAAAAAATGGTTATTGCTAAAGAATTAAGCGAATTTGATGAACCAATGAGACTTTAAAAAATTGGAGAATGGAAGAGAAAAAAAGTGTCTTCACAAAAGATTATATTGAACAGCAATTGGAAGCTGTTAGATGGAAAAAGAAACATGTGAGGCAAGAATTGATCAAAAGAATAACAATACGATTAAACAATCAAAAGTTAAATGGATACCAATTCGAATATATTGCAAATGACATCGATGACGGTGGTGTCCTTGACGAGAAGATAAAGGATCAAAGGGAAGAACTTGTTCAAGAATAAGTCATATTCTTGAATTTCTTAAGAACTTATTGGAATGATGAGCCCTGACCTGTAAACTGTGGATCAATGCGACACGCGAACAAATTACAGCCATGGATCAATGCGACAGGCGAAACATTTTTGCCTAAAACATAGCCACTTTTGCACCTGGTAATTAACCGAATAAATACATTGACACATGTCATAATTGACACAAAACTTCCCATTATCACGCGATTGACCTAATGCTATGTGTGTGGAGTGTTCTTATTGTATTTAATCATTGTAACCTGAAATTGATAAATTTGAAAAAGAGAAGTTAGTAACTATTTAGATGATTATAATAATTTAAGTTAATTCTAGATCCTTAAATTGTGATGTGTGTGGCCAACTTGAGACTTTGGATCACATTCTCCTTGGTTGTTGAAGCAAAAACACGATTCTTGAAGCCATCAAATCAACAACATTTTTATGGATAAAAATTAGAGCAAAATGACATGTTTTAGATTGGTGTAACTGGATCGCTTTTAACATTCCGTTGTAACTGTTTTATTTCAGGCTTACCGTCTTTATTTTTAATTCATGTTGTGACGACCCTAAAATGCTTTTATTATATTACGTTACAATCACGATTAATGTTATGTTTAGTATTGTATATATTATAGATATACGTGTGCATGTGTGCATGCATGCCTATATATAGTGATTTATGTATTGCATGTATGTTTGTACCCGAAACTCACACATACATGTATATACATACAAATTTTTACGTATGCATGTTTGTATACATATAAAACATGAAAAATTTTCGTAGGCTTATATGTATGCATGGTTAGCATGTATATATGTTTACTTATGTAAGTATATGATATAAGCTTACAAAAGTCACTTATGTATATATCTATGAGTATATATGTATATATATTGGACATATTAAAACTAAACTAAACTAAATCAAGAACTTTAAAACTAAAAAACCAAAACTAAAAACCAAACCACCCTTCCCCTATACCCCTCGGTTAGACATCACTCGAAGAACACCACCTCATACCCACCCGAAACCACCACACCATCTTATCCTATCACCTAGTATCCACATGACTAAGTAACTTGTTCCCTTTACTTCTTTCCCTAAACCGCCACCCATGCCTTGGTTTTCCTTGCTTTCACACACCACAAACCGCCACCACCCCACCATAATCATTACTAGAGGATTAGTGTTCAACTTTGAAGACCACATTCATGTATCTCGGTTTCTTGCAAGTAATACCATCTCCATGGACACTAAGTCATTCCTATTAGTGACACTCATCCAAAGAGTTATCATTGCTAAAAAATAGGTGTCAAGCTCTTAAACTAAACCATGTGTGAACAAGATTTTCTAACTCTCGGATAAGAAGCAAAATTAACCACCGCCACCTACTCGATTCATTTTAAAACTCCATGCCATCACCTTCACCCTTGATTCTTATATCCATCATCACTACACCTCTTCACCTCTCCGGTACCCCCACCCAACATACACCACCATAAAGCCAACTTCATCATCATAGGCCGTAAATCATCATCATCATCACTCAAGCTGCTGTCTCGACTACTGTAGCAACAACAAACTCTAAAGGTTTCAAAATCTTAACTCTACCTTTACATATCAATATGTCAAAACATATGTATATCTACATACATACATAAGGTCATATGACTTTCTCATGTATGCAAATATGAATATACATATATATCCTGATGATCTTTATATATATAAAAGGCAAGATAATAAAAGAAATAGATTGTGAGAATAAACATTTGGATTGGTATAATTTGATTAAATAGAAGAAATATCAAAAATATAATAAACTCGGGAAAATTCTGAGAAATTCACAGAATGACCCTTTTGAAGTATAAAATTCTCTGTAATATTCGGAATTTATTTCCTTATTATAGTTAAGATATGGTTTTTATATGTTTTGTAGTAAATAAATCAGAATAAATACTTAATATAAATAATAAATTCTGGAAAAATCATAGATGTGATATTAAATAGACATACAGAATATATATTCATAATTTTTAGAGCAGTATAAGTATTTTTTCTAAATATTAAGATTATTGTAAAAATTTACAGAATCTGATCTATTGTGATTTGGACTTTGATATAATTATATGATACTTGGTGTTGAATAAAAAAGTCGTCTATAAATTTTGGGAATTTATCAAGGACAGAATCTATTTTTAGACAATTATGGAATTTTATAAATATTATAAAAAATAATCTGTTTTGGAGTTAGATGCTATAAAAATTATGGGATATTACTAACTATTAGGATAAAGTTTTGTAAAATTTTGGTAATTTTTGGATAATCATAGGTATTTATGATGATTTATGGGACTTTGGACTAAATTACAGCAATAATGTATAAATAATTTGTGGGAAATTTTTGTGATATTATATGGTCGAACTTCCAAAGATACTTCCATCTGAGGTTTTAAAAATTTTAAGAAAATATTGTCTATACTGTGAACAATTTTATAGGTTCAAGTTGGAAGACACGTGAGTTCATAACCCCATTTTCACCATTTAGTATTCAATAAAGTTTTGGGGGAAAAAGTATATTGTTTGGGTTGATGTATATTTTTGAAAATATTTTTGTTGCTTACTGTCATTTGCGATACAACCATTAGTTCGATATGAGGAACCGTCCGATAATATTAGTAGCGCTACTTAGGAGAATATTTGTACCAACCTGATGGGGGGTTGCTACTATTTTCCTGCATCTAACCGAATAGGGGTAGGATGTAATATTATCTGATTTTGTGAATTATTTCATGACCAATATGATTATGTTGTGAGCATTTGGTTGTAATTGATACTCAACAAATTATTTGTCTGGCTATAAACCTATGTTCTTACCAACATTTTTGTTGACTGGTTTAAGTAACTTTTTCAGAAATGAGTAATTCGTTTGATTTCAGCTTGAGTTCATAATGGATGGGGTGAAATGAAATAGTGGGAGGGTCTGCGTCCGCTGACCGTCAATATAGTTAACGGAGTGTGTATGGTGCGCTCATTTTCATAGGTTCTAGACATGATGTGATCTAGTTGTAAACCAATTACATCTAATTTTGTAACCTTATAAAAGATGTAATTCCTCTATTATTAATAAAGCATGTCTATGTTATGTTCTATATATTATGATTGTGTTTATTTTTCTATAAACAATGCACTCTGATAAAAGTTGTCACATTCCACCCGTATCGTTCACGCTTCCTCCGGGATGTGACAGGTTGGTATCAGAGCCATTGATTATAGAGAATTAGTTATTTTTAAGAAATACTAGGCTATACCATAAGCTCAATATATCATTTTATGATTTTATGTGAATTATATGAATTATTGAAATTCTATGATTTTATGATTAAGATTCTAACAAAACCTCAATAATTATTGACTAACCTTTTTGTGAAACATTGTTAAGAAATTGTTCAGTATGAATTCAGATAGTTTATCACTATGAAACCGACCCTTCCGAAGGTTCATACCATAACACCCTAAAGAAATAACACCTAACCGGAACCTCAGCAGGCTATGAATGTTTTCCCCATGCTGAAAATAAATAAACCAAATTTTACGTTAGACGTGCACCAGTGCAAGGGAGGATATATAGTTATGACTCCTAGGAAAAAGATAAATATGGAAACAGGTTTAGAGCTAACCAGCTGAGGATATAGAAATACAACCTCCTGATTCTCCCAAAGATGAAGATAATTATTAAACCAGAGTTGGATCAGGTGAAGACAGCCCGACAAACTCTTAAGAAACTTAAGAGGATACAGCTAGGAATCTGGAAATCCAAAGGATATCAAAAGCTTAAGACACCCAAGAGAAGTATTTTCACCAGGATATGGAAATAGCTCAGTAGGAACTAAAGCTTATATTCTACCTCTTAGAATAAAAGAAATAAGAGCTTAATTGATATATGTACTTTTGTGTCAACATGTTTATTTGATAAATAAATTTGCGTTAAGATATTTATTGTGTGATACTAACATTGAAATTCACTATATTGAATCATGCCGCCAAAGAAACACACTCAGCCTGTCCGGAGAAAGCTCGAGTGGACGACCCAGGACCAGGACTTGGGAAGAAACACCCGTGAACCCTGATACAACTGACAATGATAGGATATCTCAGATAGTAGCCAATAACTGGAAGCTACCCTAAACCTACCTTAATTACCCAACTCTAACAAAATCTGAATTTTAAAACTACCACAACCCACCAGCAGGGCCTGAAAAATATGAATAGGAAGAACGACAGGAAGAAGAATTCTAAATGGAATTTCAAAGGGATGCTCCTACAAAACCTTTATGTCCTGTAGACCTCAGGATTTGATGGAAAAGGTGGAGCTGTACAAGCTTTAAGATGGCTAGACGACATGGAAGGAGTCTGGAAATCAGCAACCGTACTGAAAACTTCAAGACACTATTTGCTTTCCATTCCCTTAAAGGAGAAGCACAATCCTGGTGGAAAATGGAGGTACACACTAGGGTTAGAAACGTTATGAATAAGCTGAGTTGGGAAGAATTTAGAAATCTAGTGATAGAAAATACTGCCCATATAATGAAATAGAAAAACTAGAGTCTGAATTCTTAGCACTAGAGATGAAAGGGTCTGCACACCGGAATAGACTGATAGGTATAATAAACAATCCAAACTAGTACAATCTGATAACCCTGGAACCAAAAGAATATGAAGGTATATTTGGGGATTAGTGCCACAATAGAGGACTAGTGAATCTGCTAGAACCAAACCTTCCAGGAAGCAGTAATCCTGTCAGGAAGTCTGACAGATGAAATGATCAGGAGTGGATCATTAGGTCATCAATAGGTAGGAGAGAAAAGGAAATGGACTGAAAACACCCTGGAAGAAAGATTGGAGAAAGCTCCCAGAAAGAGAGTAACCCAACCTCCGCCAAGAAACTTTTTGGGAACAACTCAGGGGAAGAAAGTAGAAAACCACCACAGTGTAATATTTATCAAAGATATCATAATTTTCCATAAGTTGATTAGGTAGTACTTTTGGGTAATG